>JAHZMX010000319.1:0-18677 GCA_027743895.1 Seira musarum
TAAAAATGGGAAATCCGGATGTCATCAAACGACATCCGACATGGTCTACCAACAAGTTTCATTAATCCGACAAAATTGCTTCAAAATTAGAAAGGTTCGTTCGTTGAATGACTCACTTAGTCATTTTAGTGTTTGTTCGTGTTTTGAGATCGTATATAATAATTTGCCGACATTTAAGCTTTCGAGATTTAAAAAAACATAATAAATCTCAACTTACTCATTAGCTGAACCAATATGGAAAGACGCTCCTTTAAGAATATGAGACGTCTTTTTCGGTCTCGTGAGTCATTCTGTGTAGGCGCGTGTTTAAATTTATTTCTTAATTTTTTCGCAACAATCAATTTAAAAAAAAAATCGGATGTTGTCTTCCTGAATGAAAATGAAACAATCTGACTCCATCTACTTTGCAATTTTTTGCATGCTGAAAATGAAAATAATTTTACTCAAATTATTCATGTATGTTGTGTGGATATCGTTGTACTGAATGTGAGCAAATTACTTGTCTCATATTCCATTGCTTGTTTCTATCTCTCATCATTTCTCCTAAAACTTAAGAAATAAATCTTTCACTTTCAGGAAACAAACATTTTTCATATTGCTTCTGAGAAACATGATTTATGGAAATTAAAAATATCATGTTGAACACAATTTCTTGACGTTTTGAGTTGATTCATCTCAAATTTGAAATTGGATAGTTTTTCATTCTATTTGAGAGCTGTAGTAGTGATTGACTAATGAAAATGAATCTCTATATTTTGGACGTAATACACATTGTTTAGGAAATTCTTGCAAGCTACTAGAGTTTCAACAGTTTTTTGCGCATTTCTAGTTCTTTTCATGCGGCATTTCTATGAAAATGCTTAAGATTTCTTGGTGAACACAAGCATAAATCATTTTGTTTGCTTTATGACACGTCACGAGTTCCAGACGGGCAAAATATGCATCTAGTAAAATGGATTATGAAGTCAACCTGTCAAGTTCTTGTTCGTTCTTATGACTTGCTGTAATCTTGTGCTTGAGAATGAAAAATTTCGTCTTGAATTTATGATTTTTCAAAAATTCTTAGAGGAAACGTTCTTTGAGTATTTGGGTTCATAATCTAAAGGGAAACTGTTTGCTGCGGTGATTCATCAGTTTTGTCGCATTTAGGAGATATTTTACTCACAAATACATGCGCTCTCCCTTGAAATTATAAAATTTTGATCAGGTCAGAAACATTGGGTCTGAAAAAATCTTGACCAAATTAATGAGCTATAAATATCTCTCGCTTTTGAAAATTCCACTTTTTTGTAAATAACCTTTGCAATTTATAATCAATTTTGATATACCGGGTTTGTCCTTTAAAAACTAGTCAGGTTATCAAGTTACAGTTGGTTTGACGAGTAAAATTCCCTTGTCGGTTTATGACAATCACCTACACGCATTGTCTGAGTTTGTGAATAGAGCAGGACAGACCACACGAACCATACAAGTCACTTTCTGAGTTATCCCGCAGGATTTATTTTAATTTTACAAATCATGACCATCGATAAACTTCATCTCTGTCAGTCAGCTAGTCAAATGAGGTACATTTCATGCTTCGCGTTGGTTTTCTAAAAAATGCGCTATCATAATATGCAAATCATTGTGTTAGATCATGACTCTCCGTAATGCCAGCGTGGAGTAAGCAATGACAAAAATAAAATAAAATAAATTCAAGTGGTAAACAAGATTTTTGTGAGGAATGTCGAATGAATGCATTTTCGTTGATAAAATCAAAATACATATATGTAGGCACGTCAAAAAAGGATGCAATGCACGATTTCGGGTTGGTTTGTTTGGCGAGCTGAAAGAATAGTATTGAAAAAGTGCATAATCACTGCAGTATTCGGGTCTGTCCCCTGCCTTCTCAAACTGTGAGCTATAATTACACGAAACGCTTGTAAGGTTGATAAGTGTTTGGTTTTTCTATATTCTGCCAATAAATCTTGTTTACAAGACAGAACAAACGATGGATGAATGACATGTTTTAAAAACTGGCTTCCACTCAAAATCAAAATGAAGGATTTATTAGAGCTCAGACATTATTACATACACTGTACTTACACACTGAAGACTTCTTGATTAGTTCAGGCAGTGGAATTGTGATTTTGAGTTATTTTTCTCTGGCTTAGTTACTTCGCTTACACACAATGATTTTGAACATGAACAGCAATGAAAGATGAAATGAGTTTGGTTCTCTTACGACAAGTCTTGAGAATGTGTGATGCAGAAAAAGCCCCATGGGAAAATGGTACTAAAATTCTATTTACAAGTTTGAGTAGCTATTTTGCGCATCCCAGAATTAATAACAGAAAGATTCTTAACACCGAAGCGGCTCCATCCGTGTAATTACCACTACACTTACCTAACACACATCAGAACATTAAGACTCATCTCGTCTCTATCCAACTAGACTAAACTCAAGTTGATTTTAATCATACAATGGTGGTGATGATAATGATGAGATTCGCAAAGTTGATGGGATTCAAGTTTCATTTTATTTAATCAGGACTGAAAAATTGCATTTTATGCTTGAGTGAAGGAGGGAAGAAGAAGGATGATGTTCTTCTCTTGAGCCAACGGCGACCAATGTTTAAATACCCATAAAATTGCTACATGATGCTGCCCTTTCTTAGTTTGCTTGGGCGCTATTTGAAGCCAGCTTGGCATGACTTATATGGAGCTTTTCCACTCAATCATGCAGAGAAGGCTCAGCCTTGCCAAGGAGAATCTCTATTTGTATTGATCTTAACGCTTTTATGCTAAGAAAGAATAAAGAAGCTATTGAGTCCATTTGCATTCTGTTTTCACACTTTTGCACAAATAATGGCGAAATAGGAATTCTATAAACAGGATCTAGCCGTCGGTCTCTAAACTCTAAAGAGCTTTCTTACTCGGAGGAAAAAGGTGTAGCTGTGTTTGTAGCTGAAAGTGGAGCACTAAATATGAATCGAAAGGCATAAAATATATTCAATAGAAAAATCAAGTTTGTTTTTTTTTCAGCAATCATCATAAATGACCTATCAATATGGTAGAACCAATGAGGTGCGTATTTTGTAGAGTTAGAATTTTTAGGTAAAGGTATTATGAATGTCCTAGAAGGATTAGATTTTTTATGATCTAGTAATACCTGCTAGCTTTCAAGCTTTGAGCTGCCATTCCGGTATTATTGGCTGCCGTAAATTGTCATAGATTGAGCATTTGCCAAAAATATTGAAATAAGCTGAAAGATGCGTAGTCGCATGCTGACAAACAGTTTATGAAACATGACTGCATACATACCTGTTTGTTCTCTCCTAGTTTACGAAAAAATCTAGTTAGCATTTACTGTTACTGTTACGCTAGTTTTTGGGTAACAGGGTCCAAAAAACTTGATTGATCGTAGGCAAATCATAAAACTTGCAAACTAGTGAAAAACGGACAAAATGAACTATTGCTGCTGTCTCAAAGATTTAATATTTGCATTTCTGTTAACAGTTTCTTTCATATTCAGCATTTAAGCATCGTTTTTGCAATGCAACAGGGCAAAGTAAAAAGACATTGTAAGGAATTCAATATAAAGATGCTTGAGCGAAGTATAAGTTGTTGTTTGATTAGAAAATATTAAACGGAATTTTATTTCATTAATAATTCTGCATCGGCCGAGTCCAACTAATAGAACAGGATACAAAATGAACATCACAGCCATAATTACAATTACGACCACGACTTTGTTTACTTAACCATCCTTCTTGGGAGGAAAGACAAGTGGCTAAGAACAGTTAATTTTGATCTTATGAGGCTTTCACATGCAAACCTGACAGTTCCAAAATGTGGAGGAATACGATTTCAATCCGATAAATGGAATTCGATGATAATGACCACGACACGACCCGCTCCCCCACAGTTAACAAAGTTAACTTTGCAATTGAGCCCGAAATGGATTGTTTGGTGTAAAAGGATTGTTTCATTTCGAGAAAAAAAGTTTCTCCTCAACTTTTATTTCTTGTTTTCGTCTCAAGTGGAAAAGTTATAAAGGCTTAAGTAGCACTTCCTAAGTGGATTTATGCAACTTTCACATGTTTTGCAAACAACAATAATGGAAGTTTAGAACAAGGAAGAGGCTTTTTTCTCGTGTGAGTGCCAAACAAACCAAAAAGGTTTTCTAATACCTTTCACAAAGCCTGTAATAGCTGCTTCAGAGCTGATAACAAAAGACGGAAAATACGATACGAGTGCTTGTGCTTACACGAAACCACCACAACAATCAGCGATTGCAAAGTACTAATTGCTACATTACATTGTCGCATTGCACTCGACTCAATGAATATGGACGAAAAAAAAATCATACAATCGAGAAGCATGCGTGTGTGTAGTAAAACTGTAATCATGCATATGTACACCCGTAATGTTAGGGAAAATGGGGGAAATGAAATCGATTAAATCCGTTCTAACGACCACTTTTCACTCTCATTCCCCGAAATTTAGCCACTTGGATAATAATCCCGGGTATTTGAAATGATGCCCTGGTAAATGTAACTTGTAATGCCTTGTTCATACCTCTTTTACATTTTTGTAATGAAATGAGTTCTACAATCTCTGTCGAACCCAACCAGACTACAGACTAGAAACGTAGTATGGTGGCAAATGTCGAGTGAAAGGAACAAAATATCCCATAAAAGGAAATTTTTTGTGACATCATCACTATCACGCTCCCATTTTCAAACTTTGGCATGGCCAGACAAAGTTCAATGGTTTTGGCTTCTAAAAAAGCCGACACTAATTTTACAGTTTCGAACTCGTAAAAAATTCCGTTCGCACGGATGAGTTTTCGTCCTGTCGAAACGAAAGAGATTGGATGAGAATGTTATAAAACATTCATAGAGGCATGGTTAATGGCCAAAATGTATAATTTATCGCAAAACTGTATTGAATTTGTGGATGCTAAGGAATATATAGATAAATAAAAAAGGCAAACTTTTTATGAGTCTGGGTACATGAAGTCATCATAAAAAACCGGAGCAAACATTGAAACATTAATGGCTCTGGCGGCGTTTGTGATACAGCTACATTTTATAAAGTGTCGTGATATCCGAATCTGCCTTCTTCAAAAATAAGTTAGGAATATTATGGCTCCATGAAGTCCAATTTTTTTCTCTTTAAGGAATAAACCGAGACACACACGTTTACATTACAATATTACATTTTCCCCTCCCCTCCTTCCTTCATGGAGAAGGGCATTAACGTAGAAAAAAATTCGGTAAAAAATGGAATTTTAGTGGATTTTTTTCTCCTCATATCAGGGAAATGTATTCGAAAAATTCGTCGGAACTCGACATCCCCGGACGATAAAGTGTAGCTTAAGTCAAACTGATTCAAGTGAGTTGCTTAAAATATTCTTGTATGTTTGGAAATCCTAATTCTAACTACAGCTACAGAAAACATTCGTAAATGTAATGTAATACATAATGGTAGCCAATAAATTTTTTGACTGCATCTTTCTCTCCCTTCGTCCATGATTCCATTTATTACATCAACTTCTCAGCACTCCGCAGTTATATTGGCTGGTCTTGAGCTAAAAACAGAAAAAAATAAACCAAAAAAAGACGTTACAATGTAATATGTAATGCTTTTGTTTACTTTAGTTTTTGTTCTCCAACATTGCCCTCTTTTTTATAGGATTTCGTTCGTCTTCTACGTTACGTATTTTCAGCTTCTTTTCGCTTGCTGGCCATCATTTCTTTTTCCCGTCTTTTTTTCTCGCTTTTCTTATGCCAAAAAAAGACACAATAAGTACGGAACTATGAAAAGAAGGAAAAGGTTGACTTAAGGCCAAAACTCAACACACATTCATAACAATATGAATGTCGAATGGCCATTTGGTAATAGTAGCACTACAATGTCTACCGTAAATATAAGAAAAGCACTCCACAATAATTTCTTGTAAGATCTCTCCAAAGCAATCTATGGTACACAAACATACTGTACACATTTTTATGGTACACTTTTTCCATTTCTGGTTTGGTCATACAAACTTATTATGAAAATGGATGCTGAAGAGTTTACCATTAAAATCCATTTCATTTCCTTCGTGAAATTGAATTAAACCAAATGTCGATTTTGTTTGCCAATTTATGGGAAATGAAAATTATTTTTCATACTGGGGCACTAATGTTTTATGCTTATTGTTGATGGGCTTTAGTTTTCTCGAATTTTTTCTGGTTTACCAGTCTACTTAATTAAGTTTAGACTAATTAATTAGTGACAATTAGAAATTTGTAAAAAGTGTTTTGTCAGTTTAGCTGATCAAACAAAAATCTCTGTCATCTGTGTCCAAACAAAAAATGATCAGAGAAATTTCTGACATATTCGTTTTCTAATAAAAACCTATTCTAAAAAATGCTCTTGACAAAATGAAAATCTTTATCTTTGCCAAACAAAACGCAGTAAGTGCTCAAACTAAGCGAGTCCAAATTTATTGCTTTTTTCTGACTCAGCGAATTACGGCACAGCAAGTAAACATCTCTTTTTTCTTCCTGTATCGCATCGTGAAAGTGGTGCTGAGTCATTTTCAGCTGACCGAAAAGGTCGCAATTAAATACCATCTCACGAATCCATTCGTTTCATTGTAAGAGCAATCGTGATTATCATACGTCCTTAATTCTGATTTGGACCCGCAAGCAAGAAACTGCATTTTATGTGAAGTGCATAGGTACGATAAGGTCGTGCTTTCTACAAAGTTATTTCGTCAATCCTTCACATAGGTAGTTTTGCCATTCTTCCGGCTAATACTTCATTTTTTTCATAATGCCTTAAGCTGGTGATTAATCTCTAGCCAGTTGAGCATTGACAACTGAATCACAAAACTACGGTGGCTTGATGCCCCGTATGGGGTAACGTAATCTGCAAAATAATTTTTTCCACTTGGTTTCCCGTTGCAAAGTGCAAGCCTAAAGCTGAAGTATTTCAGTAATGCAATGCATCAGTGTCCGAGAAGCAAAAAATATCATGTAATTTCCCCCTGCAGCATAAATGCTTTACGTAAGATAAAGTTTGAGATAATTGGGAGCGTGTGTAAAAAAGGCGAGGTGAGACGGACAGTTATGACAGATTATAGGAGGGTTCAGATCGATGCACTTTGGATGCATTTGTGCTTATTTGAAGTTTTGTTTTTGCAGAAATACATTACTTACGCTAATTTTTTATGACAAGTAACGAGAATCGGTGAAAAAAATTTACCGTTGTTGCTCATATTCTGATGAGCTTGAAGTTTTAATTACTGCATAAAATTTTAAATCGTTCTTTACATTTTCTCGTTATGAGTTTATGATATCAAACACTTTCCAGGTACTTCAAGGGTATAAATTAATGTGCAGCAATGTACCGTGTACCGTGACTTTGATTAAACAATCATAATCATTACAAACAACACTTCTATTATCCTTTGGAACCACTCGTGTTTGTGCATTTATTGCTTGGCATAAAAGCAAGTTTAATACGTGACATGACAAAATGTCCCAACAACTTTTTTGTTTAAATTCCGCCAAATCGATTAATTCACAATTTCATTTTTTGGTTAAATTCTTGCAAAAACAGGAAAGTGAGTGGCGTCTGATACCTGAAAACTTTAAAAATTATGAAATGCCTTTCTTTTTTTGTCCTTAATGTGGTTTGCGTGCATGCACTCCTATTAGTTTCATATCGTTTTGCTTGTCCATCCATTTTCGGTTATAAACTCTCTAAAGAGCAAATTTTGCTGAAAGCGATGAAAATTCAATCTACTCAAATCATGTAATTTTTAGGGAAAGGAGCACAATGAAAAGTAAGTTGAGTACCCAATGTCCATTAATTTCAAGGAGGGCTTATTTACCACAAAGAAACGCCACACTAATGTAGGCAACAGCCTTCAGAAGCATCCTTTCAAGTTCATTGCAGTCATCTTTGATGTAGTACCATCAGCAACGCTGCAAGAAACACAAATGATGTAGTAAAACTGCATTTTAGAAACTTTTTTAAAGGAATTTTTTACTATGACTCTAGTGAGTGAGTGCAGGTGTGTTTCACTTCTTTCAAGTCTAATCCGTTTTTTTACAAAAAACTCAAATGACTGACTGGATTGTTGATCAGGAGCAACCAGTTTTTCTCCTCTCGTGTTTTCAAAAATACTGCAAAAACTTTGCGATCACGAGTACCAGTGAAGCCACTAGTACCACTTGTGTATCATTGTTTTGCATTACCCAGCTTGCACTCAGCAGTAATATTATAATCCTGGGTTTTTTGTTACGAAGTTGCTGAGTTGTTATACACTCTTTTGAAAAAAAGTTGCGCTAAGGTTAACTCCTCTATATCAGGTACGATTTCTTGCTTGCAGGTTAGAAGTTTAGAAAACAACATTTTGCCCATTCTTTCAAGGAAAAAACTTTGTTAGAGTCAGAGTTCCATGCTCTCATAAGTGCTTTCTGCATCTATCATCATCATCATCGTCTTCATCATACGAGTAAAAATGCACTTTTGTGATAAATGGCACATCGTGCCTAGTCTCAATTTTATCTCGAATTTTCTCATAAAATATTTGCCTTATGTGGGTATAATCCACTCTCTACTCCAATCACTATATTAGTTTGAATTAAGTAAATCTGGTTGAAAATACAAACACGTAAAGCGTTTCCTCAAATGCGTGCGTGTGTGGCGGCGTCACAGAAGCGCTTCTGATAAAATGGCAAAAAAGAGATCTTTCAATTAAAATGGATTACACATATCTGAGTGACATTAACCAATCAACTAAATAGACATGTTTTTCGCAATCTGTCGACACAGTGGAAATAAAAAAAAATAATGTAGACTTGAGAAAAATATTACTGACAGGATACCCGTGATGACTTAGCCGCTGAGCTAGTATGATTTGTATTGATTAACATTCATTTCTTCATTTCCTTTCATGCTTTTCAGGCAATGAGTTTTTTTTCGCGATCCCATTCCCATTTTCGTTTTCATCAGGATCAGTATGAGCATCATCATCTTTATCAAGCTTACAGAACCTGTTCATTCACTCACACACACACAAGCACACGAGGAGTACGTACGTGTGTAAACAGGACACACACACGAAAAAAGGAAAATTGCCTATTTTGTTAGAATATCGTCTTCTTTTCTCTTCTGATGAACTCCTTTTCTTTCCCTTTTGACTTACTCGCAATATTATCAATCGACCTACTAAATTGCCACTTTGGACCTTGCCGACTCTCTTCGTAAAAATCCCATTCTTTTTGTAAGTGTACTTGACTACCAAAACATTTTATCTCTTTTTCCTTCTCAACAACACATGGGAAAGAGGAAAGCAATAGTTTTTTAGGTCTTCTCCCAAAATAAAAAAAAACTTTTCTCACAAGTCAAAGGGAGCAAAGCCAATTTCACCTTTCCCAATTTTAGCTTTTACTCTATCAGGGAGATGTCCATGAGAAAGTTTTCTTGCTTTGGCAGCCGGGCATAGAAGCTTCAGAAGTTATCATGGACCCACGTTAAAAAAATAGAACTCCGATTGATAAAGACTATGTACACCAACTTCTCAATAAGGATAAAAAACAAAATTGAAAGAAGCCTTGAACCAGTAAAGTATTATTTTATGAATTTTGGAAGCACAATACAAAATATTTCACGCTCATTTCCCCAGCACCATTATTACCATCCTGCACCACAAACTGCTGCTGATCTCAAAACCTAGTCACGAACGTATGATGAGAAATGTTGTGAAGGAAAAAAAAGAAGTTGATGAAAACTGGAAATCGTATTGTGTTTCTTTCAATGCGTTCCCATTTTTAGAGTAACTCAAGCAGGAAAATAGGTTCGTCTTAAATTACTCTAAACACAAGCAAATGGAGCTGGAAGCCGATTGAAAGAGGCTTTTTAGAAAATAACCGAGTTTGAGGAAAATTCTTCGTTTCTCTATTTCGTCTTTTTTCCATTCCAATTTCAAATGTACAGCACTACATTGGTTTCTCAAAAATAAAAAAATGTGTGTAAGAAAACCCTGAAGTCAAGTCGAGTATAATCAAATCAAAATCTGTGAGAAACGAAAATCGTTCTTATTGGATGCATTACATAAGGCCAAGGCAAGGTAGCAATCGTCTTGCCGTTTTCTTCGCCATAAAAGTTTTACCCAGGCAGTGTTTATTCCACCCCCAGAGCGTTGGAGCACCGTCATCGATACTGTCGTAACAAGCTGTTGCAATAATAGTGATCATCACAGTCCTATTATTATTTTCTTCTTTGGCTCACAGTCAGAGCCTGAGTCCAACCCGAGACACGTGTCCCTCAATTTACTTCGCGAAATTGTGAACTCGAACTCTTTTCAGTAGTGATAGTGGGTAGTAGTGTATGTTGTGTATAAAATATTTTTTCTAAAGGAGGATAATAAAAGTAATAGGAGTAATGATGACGATGATTCCATTTTATTATTATTGCCTATTATTTGAACCGATCTTCGGAGAAACCAAACCGCGAGTAACATCCTAATGCTCCTGGAGAAAAAGTTATTTTTCTCCATTTCTCTAAGAAGATTATGTATTGCTGACGTTCTTCCTCCTGAAACGCTCCCTTTTTCTTTTGTATTTCCCTTCAGAAGAGTTAGATTACGCATTAAAGGAAGCTCACCGGATGTTGTATTACACTTGCTTTTATCTCGTCTATTTTATCTGCACTGCAGGCATAAAAAACTGCGTGAAGACATAGCCTATGTATCAATCTAGAAATGTTATCTAGCATTTTTTGCTGATACTGTTTTTCCTTTTTTGGCTTTGTAAAAAAACGCTATCCTTTTTTGGAGAAAGCATTGTTACTATTCTAGAAAAAAGCGGGACTCTTCCTTCCTTTCCTTTTTTTTGTATCGGCTTAATTCTAAAGTTGTGATTTTACTTATTAGCGAAATGCTTTCCGGTAAATTTCTTTGAAAGAATTTTCCTTTTATTCAAACCATTCAAGGAAAAATACTGATACGGACTCACTATCATAATGTAACATGAGTATGCATGCACTGTTACCATCCGACCTTTTCCCGTAATCCAACTAGGGTAGTACCTGGATATACTCTTTTTGTGGAATCAAGTCTTCTGCCCTTTGCCACTTTCCTTCAGATTCTGACAAAAGAAAGCGCGCAACCTTTTAGGATCATGATGGCATACGAGATGGGTCAGAGAGGAAGCGGATTGTGTGCTTCAAAAAATGATGAAGAGGGGAAGAGGAAAACTTTTTTCTTTCCAGCTTCATTTCTAAGTATTTCCATCTTCTCTACTCTTTCCTACTTTTTCTAAGCATTTCTTTTCATTTTCTTATCTTGGTTGGATATCAGTTTGATTATGATGGAAATCTGGAGTTTCTGCTATTATTATTGTGAATAAAGAGACTCGATATATCTTCAAAAAGTTGTGTGGTGGTAATTTCAGCTAGGCTGCGGCCTGCTCGTGCACACTACGAGTGAAATATGAATGAACAGTGAAGCATTATAACTCCAAAAAACACTGTAGAAAAAAAGCCTGACGATGATAGGTTTATATTGATGTCATATTATGGCATAATGGTATCTGGTACTGTCAGGGAAAATGGGCGCTCATGATGTTTCGCTGGGACTACGCAACGGAATAACATTTCTTATTCGTCACACACCGCCCCACTCACTACTTCGTTTTACTTTTAGAATTCCTCTAACAATGGACTTATCAAATGGAAACTTTCTTCTTTTGTCTGTTCATAATTCATATATTGCTTTCCCACTCACATTTCCTTCCTCCGTTTCCTCTTTCCATTTTCCTTAAAACGGGATCGCTCCTATTGCATATTGTGTAACAGTAACATTGCTATATGATCTAAACATCTAATAGAAGATATGCTTTCCAAAAAATTTATAATTTTTATTTGTATTCCAATCACGACCTCCGCCCTTGTGTTGCAAAGAAAGATAAGCGGAAAAAAGCTAATACCTATAATTTCCATTTCTCTTCTATAGTCTAGTCTGTACTATTCAGAGAATCAGAGAAACTGCCTCCCAGTCCCATTTCTTTTTTTTTCTTTCTCTCTCATCTTCCATATTCTCATCGTTTCTATTTCCTACCCACTCACTCAGTATTCCTGCCAAAATAATGTTCCATTATTGATAGAATGGAGGATTGTAAGTAGCCATTCACCATTTCCAATGTATTATTACAGTTATTTCGTCTCTCGGTTGGATGCTGGATTGCATAATATTGTCTGTTTTTACACCAAGCTGGTTAAGTCTGGAGAGAAAGTACTATATAACATTCTACTTCTTAGACAACCTACTTCTGTGATGTAGCTTTTTTGTGACATTGGGCTGTTGCCAGAAACTTCATGCTTCTTCATTCTTCAAGAAAGAACAGTTGGAGTTGGACAAAGCCTTTTCCTTTCTTTTTTTTATTCCACGATCATGATCATGATGGTGATGGTGATGGCGATGACTTGGGAGTTGCTACCTTCAATATCGTCGTCATCATTATCATCATCATCGCACATAAAATCCTAAAAGTATAGATGGGTGAACGGGATACTTTCCTGACAATAGCTCTATTATATAGTGCTCAAAAAGTCATATTCAAGTGCTCTTTCCAAGTTCTTTCTTTTCTACAGAAATATGCTTTTCCCGTACCTAATGTCACTCTACTCAACCTTTTTTAAATTTCAAAGGGATTCTTTTCCAAAGAAAAAAATCTGATACCGTCTCGGAGTAAGTTGGAACTTTGAGAATGGCGAAAAGTCACAAAAAAAAACTTAACAAATACTTGGATCGACAAGTGGGACAAGTCTAGTTTATCAGCATTGGAATGGAATTTATAAAATTTTGCTGCTCATTTTTTTAAAAAAGGAAAAAAACGATGAAGGAAAAGTAGACAGTTGGGCAAAAACTCAATATTCACATCTCCGTTTCCGAGAATTTTTAATGCTTTTGTTGAAACTGGAATCTAAGTCCTTTTGTTACTTATCCTTTGAAAGGAGTGGAGAGCATTTAACAATGTATATACCTAGGTTCCTTTTGTACAAGTATTACTTAACCTTTAACCCAAACTTCCATTCATTTTGTTGGTAAAAACTATGTAGTATGTACCTACCTATTCCTAAAAAACCAAAGTGAAACTGCCATTTTTTTTTCGTTGGGAGATGAAGTCACAAAGTGAAGAAATGGTAAAGGAATCGTGCTTCTTCCCTACCAATTCAAACGAAACAGTTTTGTTCCGCCACTACAACTGAACCAAAGTCAGTTTGAGTTATTTACGTGGGATGTGCTTGTCTCAATCTTGGTCTCCTACAAAGATAAATGGGATAAAAAATGCTGCAGCACGAAGTGAATAGGGAAGAAAGTCCTTCTAAATCAGTTGGGTTGACTATTCCAACAACAGTGGAAGCAGTTGGATTGGAGTCACTGTCTCCGCATGAAATGAAGTAAGTTATTTCCTCTATGCGGCCAGAACTCCCCCTCATTCATTCCTTCTGACTGACTTGACTTGACCGGTATCAAATCAACTTCCATACAACTACTATGAAATGTATTAATGCTCTCACTTTCTCTGAAACAAAATATTTTTGCATATGGTATGGTGGTATGTGCATAACAAAATTAAAATGTGTATGTTTTCATTCGTCAGCTCAATAGCTTTAGCTAGAAAGTCATTAAAATAACGTCAACAGCTGTAAGACGAAATTATGACGAGATATGATAGGGAACATGACACTTGTCAACGTTCCCATTACTTCCGCTATTAATGATATTTTAAATGTCNTTTTGCATATGGTATGGTGGTATGTGCATAACAAAATTAAAATGTGTATGTTTTCATTCGTCAGCTCAATAGCTTTAGCTAGAAAGTCATTAAAATAACGTCAACAGCTGTAAGACGAAATTATGACGAGATATGATAGGGAACATGACACTTGTCAACGTTCCCATTACTTCCGCTATTAATGATATTTTAAATGTCACAGTCACATGAAAAAGGAATAAGTTAAGTTAGTAATGTACATGTGATATTTTGATATGAGTGAGTGATAATCGGTGTTAGCAAAAACGAATTCACTTGATGCCAGAGTCTCCTCTGTTCAAAAGACGTAGCGTAGGTGTAAGTAGTAAGTAAGTAATGGGAATTCTCTTTTTACGTTTACTCATAGAAATCCTATCTATTGAACAGGTATCCAATTATATTTTGTCGTCTTTATTGTCGTCTTCTTTAAAGAAAACCTTCAAAGAAAATAAAGCGTCTTTTATCAAACATATCATGTACAAAAAGAGGCATAGGTACTACCTAGCTAAGCACGTAGTACCATTTCCATTCAATTTTTTTTGGATAAAATGATTGTCTCATTTTCATGAGACGCACACAAGAAACGCATATTATTAGAAGACCATTCTTCCTGAAAATATATTTACAGGACGTATTCGATTCGAAATCTCCAATAGGTTTCTGGATGAACGCTTGATAAAATCGGAAAGCAATTTTTCCGCATCCTTAATCTCGCGTCTTTAGATAGGGAACTGGGTGAGTACAAAGGCTCTCCCAAATCTCGTTAAGAAAAAGTGAATGGACGTGTTTTATTTAAAGACGGAAGCTATTCACAGACTCAAGAATGCAATGCGTGCATGGGATGCCTTCCTTTTTTGAAAGACCAGAAAACACTTTTCATTTTTCTGTCTCCCCATCTCGTGGCCCAAGGAAGAGTGGTGTTGATGGTTATGGCATTTTTTGCCATTCAGAAATTCGTAATAGGTAATGTCAGTAATGATCATCGGTTTTTATCTTCTAGCTAGCGTCAGTTGTGGTTGAAAAAAAAGTTGAAATGCGATGAGCTCTGTAGTAGATGACGATGATATGATGATACAAGTAAGTGTGAGTGTGCAACACACATACATCGACACACAGGGTTGACTGACTGGTTCAAAACTCATAAAAAGAGCTCAAGGCTCACTTTCCCTTTAAAAATTGATCACAAGAAATGAGGTCTTCCTGAAGATGACGACAGACAGGGTTGACTGACTGGTTCAAAACTCATAAAAAGAGCTCAAGGCTCACTTTCCCTTTAAAAATTGATCACAAGAAATGAGGTCTTCCTGAAGATGCCACCAGAATTGCCTAGTATGTACTTCACCGATACTACTACTCACATCATCTCGAATACAAATTCAAGATTAAGTCGATAAACGTACTTGTAAGATGATGTTCTAGTTACGGACGACATAACTTCATACTTGTTTTTTCTTCATGTTTCATACTGAAAGCATTCTAAATTCTAAAAACTAGTGCCGCCAGTAATGGGACGTGGCAAAAAGTTAATGTGATGCATCAAACTGAAAAGATGCACATCTTCCTTTGCAATTTTTTTCCTTGTCAATGAAAACACTCCTTGATATGTAGGGGGAAATAATTCGTTAATATTCATATTTTGATTAAGGTTTGTATTTTTTATTCCGTGCCTATCCAATCGAATTGTCAATAAAAATGAAATGAAATTGTAATGTGGAGGAAGGTTTTCGTGATCACTGATTACCAATCGCAATCATATTTCGCTAATGGAAGTTGGATTGCTGGTAATAACAGTAATAGTACTAACAATGACGCAATTACGTTAACAATACTGATATGCTGAAAGCCCACTTCTTCCGTAAGGGAAAATGGAAGATGCAATCAACCGAATGAATGAATAGAATATCATCAGTATTTGAATTTGAAATGAAGCGATTTTCTTTTATCTCTAAATTCGCATCGAAAACTGAATAGTGAATTCATGTCAGAAGCAGTCGACTATGGTGAAACGTGGACATTACAGCGATGTTGATAAGCATAAGGTTCCGGTACTAATGGCAGGTTTACATTGGTGAGATAAGATGTGAAAGAAACTGCAGGAATTCTGAGTTCATTATTGTTATGAAAAGGGCAACCAAGAAAAGTCATAATCATAAAGAAGTGTCGTATACATGAATTCATTTTAGATGTGCATCACTTGAGTCTTCCCGACTCTGTTACTCTTACTTTTGAACTGCTACTCATTTTCATTTACGGTAGTCCCAAAAATGCATAAATGCAGATTGAACAAAGTGCAATAATAAATTATTCAGAGAGAGCAAAGCAACTTCTCTTCTCTTATTCAGGCTTAATAATAGCACAAAATAGCCAAATGAGCTTGTCTCTAGTCAATTTCCGTCACAGGAAGCCATCATCATAAGCCTTGTGATGTGATACATTTCTGGCAGATACGTGCTCTTCCTTACACAAAGTTTTCGCTGCGAAAAGCTTAAAAACTCTAAACTTACTTACCTAGCCGGAGTCAAACAGAGCCAGCGCAAAGTTCTCTCTACCTTGTCATTTTGCTCTATAAAAGGAGCCACCCACGCCACTTGTTAAATTAGCTTTTTACATAAGTGCCTTACTCATAATGACGACGGAGAAACTTGGATGGGAAGAGGAGGAGAGGATTATAGGCATTAAAGCATGTTGAATGAAGAGCTAATTTAATGCGAAAACATAATGCGCGTATATCCCTATCTTTTCTCTGGCCCTTTTTGTCAAAATCATTAACTTCAGTGTCATTAGAGCTGGGATTTTGTAATGTTTATTCAATGGCATGTTTTACTCAATCCTTATTCTCTCGTTGTAAATAAGTAATGTACTCCCACAACACCACCAAAATACACTCGCAGTTAAACTTAGTTACAACTCATGATGACTCCCGTAATGACTTTGATGATTGCATTGACATTCGAGTGGGACAAGCGGAAATCGGCTCGCATTTTGGCAATGCAATGCAATCCAACCTTTGTCAAGTGTAGCATTTTTTTGATGAGTTTATTTTCTGCATGGTACATTTCATCTGAAACACTACACTCTTCTTCATAGATGACATCTAACAAAGTCGATGCTTGAGCTGATTGTCAAAAAAAGTATAATTGTATGAGGGAATTCAAGCACTACCACGGTTTTTTTTCAAAGCCGGATCCATAATTTTATACAAAAAAATGAGAACTCAAAGTCAAAGTCTAATGTTCAAAATAGAATGGTTTTTTTGTTTGTTTGTTAAGTAACTGAAGCGTGAAATAAACTAATTTAACTTGTTTCTCTTTTGTAGGTTGTAGCCGAAGCTCTGACTGGTGGTGGTGGAGGCACAGGGTCGGCCACCGGAGATGGATTCGCATTTGGGGGTGATCATAATTCTGTACAAAAGGGTAAGCTATAACAATAAAATGAACTCTTTGTCCTTGATACTTTATGTTTTGTCATCGTTCACATTTTGTAAGAAAGAAAAAAGCGTTTTGTTTTTCGATGGTGTACTTACAGCATTCCTGAGCCCAATGTCCATAAATCTGCACAGAAGCAGCTCATTAACCAAAATGTCAGCAAAATTTATGGTCCCCACTCTCTGTGTAAATCTTGGCTTAAACGACTGTTCATGCCGGGTAGAATTCAAGGCTTTACAAATTCTTTAAACGTTCATGAAAAATGAACAGAAACAATGAAAAACTGCAACTTACTTTGCATTTACGTGACATTTGATGTGAAACCGATAAAATGTTTCAAAATCTGTAAGCTTCAGTTGATTTCGGGGCAGACCATCGAAAAAAACATTTTTGAAGAGAATTGCGTACGGCTGCAACAGCAGTAAATGACACAATCTGTAGGTATTAAAAATTGAGACATGAATGATAATGAAGATAATCATAAACGAACTGATTTAAAGCTCTTAAGGTGTCAAAAAACTTTTAAAAGTAATATCTTGTTAAAATGCTAAACACGATGCCTCACCTTGTGTTGTCCATGTTAATGAGAAATACATTTGCTGGCACAAGTCTAGTCCAGCATATAAAATAGCTTTAACCGGAATGTTATTCATACGCACGTGAGTTCAAAGGTACCAGCGTGGTGATCGATATTGCAAGATATCTGTGTGATATCCAGAATAGATAAGTACAGAAAGACTTGTTAGTTTTCAACTTTAGACAGGTTAACATTGCATTTAGGGCGAGTATCAAGAAAAAAAACTTCTTTTCTTGACGTATGACAAATGTTCTGCTTTTGACACCTTAGAAGGCAATCCTCTATTAAGAAAACGATGGGCTGCCATACTGGGAAGCAATAAGCAATAATGGTTGTATCGCACTGGGTCGATAATTCCAATTTTTAGAACTGTTCCAAGCTAATGACCTAAACTATTACCGAAATCGCAACGACAGGTGAATTGTTACAAAGTAAAAATGTTAATTTTATTTTTTTAATTGAGATATCAAGTCGATATTCTCCGCACTCATCGTCAGTATAGTACCGTACAAATATTTCAATGCACAGCCATTTGCCACCTCTCTTGAGGTAAAGAAGATTTGCGAAAAATCACGATAGTCTCATAATTACTGCCTAACAAAATACATATATTTAAAAGTACAATGAGATGCGAGACAGTAGTTTAGCATTCGAATGAAACTGCATTCTTTACTTGATTTATTTATTATTATTCAAGAAAATTTAAATTTAATTCTTGTCGTGCCTGTTCAAATCCTTATTGTTGTATTCGAGTGCAAGAATTAAACTGCGATTTACATATACTGAAAGACTAGTTGTGTCGTGCCGAACATCTTCAAGTTACAAACAATTTAATTACGCAAGTATTATCTCACATTTTCTTAAATGCTTTTG
>JAHZMX010000320.1:0-12095 GCA_027743895.1 Seira musarum
GTCTTCCATTTCTCCAGTGATCAAAGCAACATTGAAGCGATGCTGAAAGTGGGAAAAAATTCAGCGCAACAAGATACATTTGGGGTACATTGAACTCTACATAAATGTATTGCAACTTTTTTTCTAGCTATTTGTTTGCTGGATGCAGAACCGCGCGGAAATGCTCACCGAAGAATTAGGGATAAACAATGGGTTAGCAAAACATATCATCAATCACTTTTTTTCCTGGATAGGGATTTTTCTTGGTGAAAACAAGACATGATGCACGCACCCGTTCATCGTTTAAATTTTTTCATATTTTTCCTGGCATGATGATAGCGAGTTGCCAAATTATGTATTTATGATAATATCTTTTTCGTAATTTTCCAGCATAAAATAATCACATCCATGAAATTTTTATACAAAGGAAGGACGAGTCTTACATTAATAATTTTGCAAAAATGGATATCCGGCTTCACAGTAATTAACAATTATAATTTGTAAAATTCAATTTAATAGATTTCGTCCCTCCCAACTTCTTTGGAAAGACAGGAGAATCCATAGGATTTCACTGTAGGTGAAATGCCTGAAGAAAAAAACGTTATTTAGCATAATAAACGCACTTGCACCTGCGATCTTAAAGGTCCTACAGCAAAGCCGACTGAGACAATGATGGATAATATTGAGAGGAAGCAATGAACTCGGGCTTGCAGAACAGAAATATTTTTACACGAAGCGTTGAGGACAAAAAATGTGTCCGCGTAAACGCATCTATTTTTCCAGTTTAATAGACTGCACTTTGCTAGAGAAAAGGCTCAGCGGGGAGCCAAGTTGAGAGAAGGGGATAGGGGGACAAGACCAAGTGACGGAGACGGAAACAAGTTATTTTGCATAAAATCGATGATTCTGGGTCTGGCTCTGTGGCCACAAAAAAATGCCTTTCTACGTTTGAGTTTGAGAGAAATAGGGACAGCCCGCGGTGAAGAGATGGATCAACGATGAGATGACTATATTATTATCATCCTGAATTTTTCTATCCTTTTTCCAGGGAAGAAAGAAAGATATCCGGGGCCACGCCAATCTAAATCTGATTTCAACACCACTTTTTACAGTTGATTCATTATTCAAGGATTGAAGTTTTTGACGGTTTTTGTCCGGTGCCGATGTCGGTTTTGTTTTTGGCGCTGGTGGATGCTGGTTACAACTTGTGAGTGATAATGGCATAGACGTAAAGCGTTAATGGATTGAAATCAGTTTTGTATCAAAAATCATCACTTACAGCTTCGTCTGAACGGCTAAGGAAGCAATGCACATCTGCTCCAACTCGAAAACTCATCCTGAAGAATATTAAGCTCTGTGTTTTCTCCAGCTGAGACAGGAGAAGCAAACGAAAACCAAGGTCGATGGCGATGATGATGATAATGCTTTTAGCATAAAAAATGTAATAAAAAAGCGGATTGATACTTGGATATGGGATATCTGAGACTGCCTTATTCATTTTTATTCTCCTTAGGATTCATTTTCATAATGATGGTGATGTGTCGTACGTCGTCGTCGTTTTCATGAAGACGTTGGCAAGCAAGAAAAATCCCAACAAAAACACTTTTCTTTTTTTTGCAATCAAGAAAGTGAAGGGGAAAATGAGGGAACAGTTGACAGCTTTGACATCTTGTCACACGAAAAAGCTAGAAATTTCAATAATTTTCCAGCAATAATATTTTGATAAAATCCGATTATGCTAATTTTTTTATCAAAAATGAAAAACAAAACCAGTACAAAAATATAATCAAGGTAAATTTAAAAAATCTACTTCATAATTGCATAACCAGTTCAGCAGCATTATCATTAATTAACACTAATTATACTTAAAAATCCCTAATAAGCAGATTTATTTTTGACTTTGCGACCTCTCCCCTGAGCACCACCAGAATGCAGAACGGGTCTACATCATCACAATCACAAACAATTTTATGAGACGCGTTGGACAGGTTACGGTAAACGCACTTGTCATTTTTTGTTTATTCTGCAAATCTGGGAAAGGGGTTGAAAAGCCACTTGAAAATTGTTGAACACAAAATAGGAATGCAAGGTATGGGCATAGGGGAGATTCTGTTGCGTTGTTGTGATGATAAGTAGCTTGTTGAGATGAACAAGTGTTCTCATTTTGCTCCACTTCATCGAATTACAATGTGAATGGATTGCTCTGCAAACTTTGTGAATATCGTGTCAACAAATGAAGTAGGGTTTAAACCCACTCACTACTCAGCTCAGAACGTCGAGTCGAGTTGCCCATAAACAAAGAAGAAGGGTGAGTTTGAGTCGATCATCGATCACGTATCTCATCAGAGGAAAAAACAAGGGAAAAGGAGGTGGTGTAGTTGATTTGAGTGCTTTTGTTTACCTACGTTTACGTTTGATGAGGTGTGCACTTTTCTTCCTCCCTGTCAACTTCCTGTCGCCAAAAATAAAGTAGAACTATTGATGTGGTTTGGCTGAAAGTTGGAGTTATTTTACATAAATTCAAAATTTTCTTGTCGAATAAACATGCATTTTTCATGGTTCAATGGATAAATTTACATTTGGAATTTTTGAGGGCCATGATGAATTGAAGAGGAGTACTTTACCGAGCAGTCCTATTCTTCATCATCATCCCGATACCATGGCAACTTTAGCCTTACTAATCCATCGTTTTAACTTTTCAGATTTTTCTTCTGGCATGAGCTTTCGCTCTAATGTAAGTGACGATGATGAAGAATAGAAGATGATCTCGTTCATCGGGATTGAATGAAACGTGAAACACTTTTTTGTTAGGCACAGGAATTTATTATTATTTCCTGGAAAAAGGAGCAGTGCAAGTCCAGGGAGACAATTGTGTGAATAGAATAACAGCATGCAACTCATCACTAGTTATTGTATTATCATGTCCATCATCGTTTCCTTTTATACTTGATGATGATCGCCATCATTTTCCCACTATCTTCTCCTTGCCTAGGAGGCCAGCAGTCCAAATGGAGCAGCCTTCCCCCTCATTCTTTTTTCCTTTATTGCTTCTGAGTACCAAGAAAAGCCATTGAGCTGGACTCGACTGGACCAACGAAAGCAATAGGGAAAGGCTAGTTATAGTTGTGGTGATTCTGGCATGGTTTGCAAAAATCGGATGTGCACTTGAAAATGTTTCCTTATAAGATCCCGATTAAACTGGACAAGGATACTGGAAGATGAGGCGAGTATTGAGTACCCTCAAGTCAAATAACCTTTTTGTGAGCTCAAACATTTCAAGCATTCTTCACTCCCATTTTTTATGAGACGAACAAATGGACAGAGAAGTACAATGGTTTGCAATCCAATATTTCTCGTCTTCCCCGTTTTTTCTTTTCTTCCGTGTTTGAGCAAGATCCATCTGGATTGGACCATTACTGGAATTTCTTAACACGTGATTCCATTTCAAAACCGGACGAGATAGTAGAAGGCTTTGAAACATAAGACGAAATAATAAAACGATCGAATTCCTCAGTCCTCATTCTTCTTCAGGAAAATAAAGTTTTTCGGTTTTATTTCTTAATAGATCTCAACGTGAACATACTCCACCTACGTAATATTTATGATTTTATTATGAAAAAAATTTTGTGAATATTTTTTTATCCTGTTGGAAAGATGCATGAATTCTTCACACTCATCATAACTGTAAGTAGAGTGAATGAAACTGTATGAAAATGAAAAGACGATGAATTTGCCATTATACGTGTCATAAAAACATGGATTGGAATAACATCTCTGGAGACAGAAGAAGTTCTTCCAAACCTCGTCTGATTATTACGATTATTACGCTTGCACCGTCATCATAGTTCAAAAATTATTTTTTTTGTAGGTGGCGTATCTTTTACATCTTCATATTATGATCATTTTGATGAGATGTGAGGGTTTGCATCGTCAGCATTTAAAAACTGAAGTGGTAAAGGCCATAGAAATGACAGCAGGGTCGTAATAAATGTGAAATCATACGCTCCACTGCATCTTTATTCCAAGAACTGGAAGCAGTGCTGTGCCTGAAGAACGCTTTTACTTTCTCCAGGAGAAAAACGTTTGGATGCATAAAGTTGACATGAGATTGAAAACATGTCGTGTGTCCTGTCT
Organism: Seira musarum; assembly: GCA_027743895.1. Classification (NCBI taxonomy): domain Eukaryota; kingdom Metazoa; phylum Arthropoda; class Collembola; order Entomobryomorpha; family Entomobryidae; genus Seira; species Seira musarum. The sequence goes on from JAHZMX010000320.1 coordinate 4,114, forward strand.
ACCCTTTTACTCTGGCGTAATCATAATTTTCATATCATTTTCATGTCTTTCAGTATTTTCCCATTGTCAGAAAAACTGACGCGTACCTGTCCCATGATGATCGGTCATTATGACAGGAAATATTAAGTAAAGCTTGAAACGATCCCGACCCCTCCAGTGAAGGAACTCAAAGTGTTTACTTACCCCATGAACATAACCTGATTGATGACTTTGTTCAGTTTTTATTTCAGTTGTAGACACCCAAAATCCGATGGTGTCAACGACAGAACCTTGCTCCCAAGTAAACTGAGATGACATCTCGTCCCACGTGTCGGGTGAGGGAATGTCAGTGTCACTCAGAAATAAAGACACAAACATGAGTTTTATTGCGATCCTGGATATCACTCTGCACACCATTCGGGGTGGTTATCCTCAACTTTTCCAGAGTTTCTTCCTCAGTCTCTTAATTAATTTGGATATCGTTGGAGATATACCAAGTGACTCTTCCTAAAGTCTGAAGAATGCAAATTTAGAACTTGCATCAAACTTCATTTTGAAGATCACATGTCTCACCATCATAACATCTACAAATTCCAATCCACATCACACGTCTTTACCCTTGTCCCAACTAATCTTTGTTATGCGTCTGAGCGAATGCGTGGAAATTTTAATGAAAACCAGTGAGTTTTTTGAAAGTTGTAAAACTCATCTTTAACGGCATCATCTGGAAAGAGGAAAACATGAAATAAAAGTGATGAAATATAAATATGGACAAAGCGAAGGCAGAAAATCTAGTTAGGAAATACGAAGATATTTTAAGTTTAAAATTAATCACGTCAATTTAAAAAAATAAATCCATATGCGCAGGTTATTGTATAATTCGCGGGTTGACAATTTTATTTATGTTTTTAAATTTTTTCATCAAGACAGCTGCACATGTTAAAATTACTTCGTCATTTTAAGACGATAATAAAAAAAGTTACAATTTTTCAAAGTATTATTTTCTACCTTTTCATCTTTTCAAATTTACTCGTGAATAATAATGGCATATAACGAAATGTATGACATGAAGAAGGTGAAAATTTTTTCTCATCTCACATTACCCCATCATAAAAATATGGGATTGTGCTTCTCATAAACAATTTTTTATTGTATTTCTGCACTTAAGCCAAAGCCAGGTGAAATCGTGAAATGTAAATATTGCACTGGTTTTGTTGGGTTGGGATTGCGATTTGAAAATGACTTCATTTCGCAGCGTGCCAACTCTGAAATTTCCCTTGCGAAATGAGCAAATAAAACGGAATTTATTTTTGAAGGGAAAAAGGTAGAATTGCAGATATTTTTTGGCAAGGAAGGGAAGCAAAAGTAAAAGTGAAGCTTCATTAATTTGAAAAGGCAGCCTTTTCATTTCTGATGATGATGCACTTGAGCATTATATTTACAATACTGCGGCATTCATTTTTTTGAGGGAGAAATAGAATGATGCAACATCGCTTTCGCTATTTACGTACTCCAGTTTAAAAGAGCATCCAAGGCAAGCCACTCTTGTGGAATCTTCCCGTCTTCCTCCTTTTCCTCTATCACTTTCAAGTGAAGCGCGGCTCTTCTAAAGTTACTTTCTATTTTCCTGTGAGGTGAGCTCGGAGCTGTGACTTTGGGTTGACTTTGACTCCATCTAAACCTGGAGGAGTGACAAGACACATGAGTCGAGTGAGTGAGTATGCAGGAACCGATGGATGAAACAAGTTGAAGCTGAAACAATATTTGTCTTTTATATGGAGTACCTCTGCTGTAGAAATATGTCAAAAAGTAGGAGAAAAAAATAATTTACATCTGCATCACATCACACGATCAAACAAAATAGCTTCACAATTATGCCAGTTTAGATTTTAACGTTGAGTGTTTGCACATTCAGAAAGGCCATGAAATGGTTTAATAGTTTGCTGTACGGAATTTCCTAAACATATTTGCAAGAAGATGAACACTTCTCCTGTCCTAAAATCACGCAAAACAAAGAAAAAAACAAATGATGAAACAAATAAAACGAAACGGAATAAGAAACTGAAAAGGAATTGAATTCCTTTTTCGACATCTTCCATTTTTGTGAAAAGTGAAACATCTCTGAAACCGATTGTGAGTATTAGGTTTTACAAAAACTACAAACATGTCATAGTAGTAATTTAAAAAAAAAACAGAAAACATAAAGTAAAATATATTTGAACAAAGCAACAAGCAAAACTCATTTTTTAAATCAAATGAACTGAAAGCAATTCGCAAATTTGGTTTTTCGTGATTCTTGTTTCATTTCCGTCAGCCATTTTCCTCTGGCTCTAGAATAAACATTAAGAAAAAAGGAAAGGCGACATTGATCATGATCCTGTGAAAAGAGAAAATGATGATGATAACGACCATTGTGTACTTTTTCCTCTGTCATTTCAACAGAATAATAACCATTCTATTATGCATAATAATGATATCTACTGCTAAATAGATAGATACTGGAGAAAATGGCTGCTCCACATTCATTCTATGCGCTATCCCCAGATGGGAAGGAAGCTTTTTTTGGAGGGATCGCTAGCGAAATGTTTTGGGGTAAAATAATGTCCTTCTATTTCATTGTGCCTGTCTAGTCTCCAGTTACTTTTCTTCCATTCCTCCTCCCACGTATTTCACTCCTGTCGTTCCGCTTCGTCTGCTTTGGAGAGTGCCTCTGCCCTTTGTTCTGGATGGATGCTAGTCTTCTATTTTCCTCGGGAAAACTCCATCTCAGTTTTACTTCTCCAGCGTCATGATAGTCATTGTTATACTTATATATCGTTATTATGCATTATTGCGTTGTCTCTCTTTTCTCCAGCGCTCCAGGACTAGGGAGAAAGTAAAAAGGAAGTTGTTGGGGAAAAGAAGAAAGAATATTGTTGCTGTTACTGTTGCTCAGGATGAAAATGGAGAGCACTCATTCTTCCTGCTTCTTTCACATTATCTCCTCTTCATCATGTTCAACGTTATTTCTGCGAGGCGATGAGGATCATATGACCATCCGGTAGTTCTGGGCTGGAGAAACATCTAAAGTCTCAGCAAGAACCCCATTTGTTTCGATTCACTTGTGCCCCATTCTATTTTAGGCTGGACCCAGGCTGCACCGCTTCACGGCGAAGAAGCAGCTGCCACATAATGACGGGAATCCACATGGGTGCTCCTCTTTCCGAGAGAAACAGACAGGACTAGAACTGGTCGAAAATATTCCTGAGAAATAAAATAAATATCGGTTGGGTTGGGACATAAAACGAAGGAAAAAGAACATGACGTGCTGACTTGTTACAATCTCCTTTTTCGTTAACCGATTTACATTTTCAAAGGCAAAATTGAATCAAATTTCTAATCTTAAGTAATCCAATCCATTATTGGATAAAACAAATTAAAGAACTGGAGAAAAAAAACGTCTCAACCTATTTTCTTACATGAAGCGTAGCCGCAAGTCATGAAATCATTGTAACGTAATCTAAAGGCTGGAATCAAATGAAATAGATGAAGAGAAAAGTAAGGAATTTATGGAAAGGAATGAACACGAGCAGCGATTTGTTAGAGGAAAAGTATTTTGAAAAGATTCTGACTTGAAGGAGGTGGGTTGCCTAAAAGTAAAATAAATGGGGATCGGATCAGGTTCAAGAAAAAAGGGGAAACCACCGCCAGAGTTACGTTTAAGTCAATCTTTCTTTTACGGATTAACCCCGGAATAGTGAAAGTACTGTTGAGGTTCTTCTTCATCCACTTCGGAATGACAAAGAAGTTTAGAATCCCTTCTAGAAATATTTAAATTGTAGAATTGAGGTGGATTGAGAACTAAAATAGTCTCTCCTCCAACTCCCTCAAATAATGAACTTTTGGATCATTTCCAAACGACAAGATTTTGCAGGGGAAAGTGTGAATTTGGATTATTAATTTTCTGTCCCCACTACTGCAATACACACTATAAACGTTTTTGTGGGGGATCAGTTGAATTAAAAATATGAGTTATTGCCAACTAACTTTACTGGAGGAAAATGGGTCCGGAGTTGGTAATCTACAAATTCCTCCACTCCAATCTTTACTTCCGTGAATACAATAGCGCAATGCGGGTAAAAACATTGTTATGCTGGACAGGAAACTCTGATTAACTTATTGGTACATTCCCTCTCGTCATCACGAAGACACAGTGGAAGAAAGGAAATGGGTGGTGTTGTTCTAAAAACTTATTTTATTCATGCATGCTGTGGTGGATGTGGTACACCGGCTCCACCCGCCCACTACTTGCGGCCATACCCCAAAATAAGTTTTCCCGTTCTTGCAAATGAATTGAAGTGAAAGTACATTTGTTTTTATGATCACAGTCCCCAACATCGAAATATTGAAAATGTATTTAATTTTAGTAACAATTCTTGCGGAACTCAATTTTGAAACCTCCAATCATTCCTGAAAGTCATGCATTGGTATTTGTCCAATCCAACTTTTCGTGATTCATAGGTTACGTATGGAAATAGAGGACTGGCTCATTTGTCGACGTCTGCTTCTTCTCAGGCTCGAAGCGNCCGTTCTTGCAAATGAATAAAAGTGAAAGTACATTTGTTTTTATGATCACAGTCCCCAACATCGAAATATTGAAAATGTATTTAATTTTAGTAACAATTCTTGCGGAACTCAATTTTGAAACCTCCAATCATTCCTGAAAGTCATGCATTGGTATTTATTCAATCCGATTTTTGGTGATTCATAGGTTACGTATGGAAATATAGGACGGGCTCATTTGTCCACGTCTGCTTCTTCTCAGACTCGAAGCGATTGACTCTAATGAGAAAAATTGTGACTAATAAATAACTTCACGGAAAAGTAGCATCATCATAAAAGGAGACAGGAGGACAGCAGACAAATTGATAATGTGATGGGAGTGAAGGAAGGGGAGAATTCAATGCTTCGGTATTTGTGGTTTTAAACACGAAAACTTAAGGATAGGCAACATCTGCCATTCCATTATGCCACTCATTCATTTACTTTTCTGAAAAGAGAAAAAAAATGAATGAGTGGGGAAGTGAAGTCTGATGAAGTTTTCTTTTTTTAAGTGCCGCGCTTTCCCCTGAATTACTGTCACCATTATGCATGTGAGGGAATTCATTAGCTTCATTGGTGGGAAAATGGCAGATGGCATATGATCACAAAATGTACTTATTTTTATACCCTGGACATCGACATAATTAGCTAATTGCCTGAAATACTGGACAGGGCAGGCCTATATCAATGGAACAAATGTGACGCGATGATCTCAACACCGTTCCAATTTCCGCGGAGAATATTTCTGGAAGTGAAATGAAAGGGAAGTTTTGTGTTGTTGAAAGGGGAGGTAAGAGCATGAGGATCAAATATTTTTGCTGTGCAATTTCCGGAGCGAATGATTCAGTCGAAAACGAAAGATGCACTTTCAGTAACAACTTTTTACAACAAAAATGTTTTAATGAATCGATCAAATATCGTCGTAATCTGTGCAGATTTTATTTCAAAGGCGGAAATTAAACGATAGAATCTGACTGAATGTAGTCAAATCAAGTCAAGTGCAAGGCATAGTGAAGCTCAGGTTTGGAACGTGTGCTGGTCGCGCATACAAGCCGATGACGTGACAAATGTTATTCAGAACAACGTCGACTTTAATTAATTAACAATGGATTAAATTCAATTGATATTGAAGTCAAAGGGTGATATGCTAAGATGTGCAGGACGCAAGGGTGGAGGTGAAATGAACAGAAGATTAATTTTTGCATTATTTAACTTATCTTATGCTGCAAGATTAGATTAAACATCTATGGTGGTTGTTGTTGGCGGTCTAAAATTTTGAGGATGTCACAAGATTAGTCAACAAATATCTTGTTCCCGAACAAAAAACAATATTCTCATGACTTTTTGCATTAATATGAGAGCAAGTCATCTTTACTTGTATCCAAGTTTTCGCGCTGTTTCACGCACGACCACAATTTTCTCAAACCTGGAAAAACCAGAAATCATGAGGCCGTGCAGGGAAAGGGTTTTTTCGCCAAGTATTTTCCTTTTATGACCATGACATGTGCAAATGAGGGATCCTCTCATCTCATCTCCTGCATCCCAATTTCCCCACAAAGAATCCCATTCCAACAGTTGTGGTTGTGTTGGTCATTGAGGCATTCCTCACTACTCATTTCCTATTCCTCCATGGAGACGATAAGCAACGGGAATTGAGGCCAAAGAGAAACTTTTGAAATCAACAAAGGCTTTAAAATTAATTTATGAGATATGACATGATAAGAAGGTTCGCATCTCTGTTTTTGTAAACGGGTTTGTCTCAGTTTGTGATTGGAATTTTGATGACAAGTCGCTGGTGAATGGAGGGTTGAAGTGGTTGGAGGGTTGCGGTCGTTCTTTGGAAAGCAGTTTGTTTGGAACTATGGTCGACTCCATTTTTGCTGTTCCATTTCAGAGTTCTCAACGGAGTCATTATAAATGCGAGAATCATTTCAAAATGCAAATCAAAATGGCATATCACAGTCAGTCTCATCATCTTAATTGAGCCGACTTAAGGATGTTAACGTGCTTTGATGTGCAGGGAAGTGCATCATCAAATCTTATGGTTGATGGGACATGTTGCTCTTCCTCTTTTTTCCTCCATGTACATCGGTTATCGCTGCCGTTAGATATGTCGTTATACATTTACCGGGTTTGAAGTTTTAGGTAGAACGAAACTGGAATCGATTTCTCCCATCATAATAATAATCATTCTCAGTGGTAGTACTGCAAAAATTTCGTCCAAAAAAATATATTTTCAGCGGCAATTTAATTTTGGTAAATCGATAAAAAATAGTTTTGCAATGAATTTTGAAATTCTTTATTTCTTCAATTCCTTTGTCACTTATAATTCACTTTTAAACTTTAGTTAAACCTTACGGCATTTCTGAAAAAGAATAAAGGAAGTTCTAGTTTGCTGCAAGGGAGATGTTTTCTTTTTTGAAAAAAAATGGAAAGAAGTAAGGATGATGTTCGCCTCTGAGCCTCTTTCTTTTTGATTCTGATTCGATTTAAAATAAATAAAACTGCTCAAGTGAACAACTTGACTTCAAGCCTTTCTAAACTGATCCGAATCGAATTAAGAGTTGTTCTTGTCTTGTCATTTTCATTCAACGTGCTGTTACAGACAACTGAAGCTGGAACCAAAACACGTGCGTTAATTTTTTGCAGGATCAAAAGAGTTTACGACTGGACAGATGTAATATGAGTGTACAAGACAAGTTACAACAATGTTTGAGTTTTAAGGCTTTATCGTTTTTCGGTCTTTTTTTCATGTGTCATCGAACATTCAATACGCTTTATTACGAAGCTGACGTCATCAGCGGAGTATTGATTTTGATTGGGTTGTCTGTGTGTCTGTCTGTCCGTGCAGATGATAACTTTCGAAAGAGGTCACCGACTGACCTCATGTTTGGAACAAAGGTTTCTAGCGCACTATAACAGCTGGGTCAAAGGTTGGTTAAATTTTTTCTTCGCACATATAGCTTTTAAGAGCTCATTCGAAACGAAAGCTATGGAAAAACTAAGTAAGGCTGGTACTTTAAAATTTCGAATTGTTTTAACCGTCAACTGCAAAACCCATAGAATTTTTTAAATGAAACATATACCCTGTGACAGCTGAATCGAAAACCCTCAAAATGTTGAATAATAACCGCTATTTTAATTATTTTTAAATCCGTTAACCGTCGACGGCCGTGGGTGGTTCAATCTTTTTTATGGAACATGGCGTGTGAAGGTTTTTATTCCATGTAGAATAAATTGCAAACTATTTTAAGAAGTAAAGAAGGATATTATATCCTTTGTAATTACAATTCAGTAAAAATAAATCTTTGCAGAATATGGTTGTTAAGCACGGAGTGCTGTTTATGTTATGTTCATTTCATGTTTCTCATGTTACCCCAATGGCTATGCGCCACTTCCAATGTCTCTCTTTTCCTTCAGCC
>JAHZMX010000321.1:2694-18967 GCA_027743895.1 Seira musarum
CCATTTTTGCCTTTGACGGGAAGGTCTTTAGTTCGAAGCACAGCGATTTGAACGTGAGTTGGTGTCAACATTTTCAAAACTTTGAAGAAATGTCAAAGGTATGACTCGAGAGATGAGATGAATGGTTGCTGGTCTTTTGAGATCAATTTTCAGTTTGGAAAAGTCTCTATGGTTGTTGAAACGAGTAAGAAATATGGTGTTTTCTCTCCAAAAGTCAGATTGATTCACTCACATGGGCTTAGGTAACTCTTATGGAAAGATTTCAAAAAGTGTTGACCAGTAAGCGGCTTAAGGTGATAAAGAGACACGTAATGGATTGTAAATGGCATGAGTTTCCTACTTTTTTGTGGACAGTAGGGAAGGGAGATGAGATAAAAAGTCATTTATCACTGGCAGATTACAGCAAGCTTGCTAAACTACTCTTGCTGTCATCTAACCTTGGACAAAGCCATTTGCGCTTATTTGAACAAGCACGGGTGAATGAGCAAGTAATATTCATTACTAACTTTTTTATCATCATTATGAATTTTTTTTATCACGTCTGGATTTCGCTGTGTATTGTTCCATGTCTATGAAATCACTGGATGAGAATTACTATTCATGAGTCATGAATGCTAAATGAACTTTCGAAAGAGATCTGTACTTTTGTTTTCATTTATTTACAAATTGTCTTTATTTTTAGAATTCATTTGATTCATTTCATTAGATTTTATTTAACTCATTGTCAGCTAATGGAAGTTTGAACCCAGTCGAGGTAACTACTTATCCTTGTATAAAGCCCTGGAATGCCACTGCCACACTTTCCAAAGCCGGATGAAACGAGACCCACAGCTACCCATGCATTATTCCTATAAATTTGCAAAGCTGAACCTGAATCCCCCTGTAACAAAGTGTAATAAAAAATTAAAACAATAAAACTATTTTGTATACGTCATACTATTTATGTCACATCACGTCTCCTCTGGAGTGTGAGTGTGAGTCATCGCATTGCCATCTCCGTGGATAGAATATAATAATTTTTGTCATTTATTTTCGCATTACCGAGCAACTATCGAATCCGACGTCATTCGAGCCGGCGCATATCACAGATGAGTCAATATCAGTCTTCAAACTCACATTCTTTTACCCTCAATATATTTCGACATTCTTCGTAAGTATAAAGTGTTAGTTGCACTTTCTGTAATATGCTATTTTCTGAATTATCTGTAGAACTCCAACCAGCGACTACGGCAACTTCGCCACTAAGAAATTCTTCTGAGTCGGAGGTATCCACAGGAGCATAAAATGTGGGTGAACTGGAATTCTGATCAGGTAGACACAACGGTCGAGTTCCGTGGTTCCATTCGATTTCATTTTCTAGAAGGAGCAAGGCTATGTCGTACTTGCTCGAGTCACCGAATGCATCATACTTTGGATGCCGAATGATTTGTCTCACTTTTACTTCCTGTTCCCAACTACTCTTCTCCCTTTTTCGACGATTGAAGAAGTGAACGGCTAACATTACTGAGATCGTTTTTGGAGATTCTAATGCTCTGTAAAGCAATTAAAAAATGTAATTGCACTGGAAAAAATATTTGCTACTTTTAAGCTCACCTTTTTGAGAAATCTCTGAAGCAGTGTCCTGAAAATATTTAAACAGATTTATTAGTAGACATTTCCTTGTTTATGTACAATTGTTAATGCAAATACATGCCTGCGGACATCACTGTATTTCGCGAAATGAGAAACCCCATGCAAATGTGATGCCCAGACTCCATGATCGACACATACCAAGGATACTCGGCTTCATCTACTCGTTCACCTCCAACAATTTTTGCATGTCTGTAATTGCTTTGCCCACATTTTGGATCTGAAATTTTCGCGGATCATTCGAGTGTTTACTTTTACGTAATAAAATGGATGAATCAAAATTATGTACCGTTTTGAAACCCGTGAACACCATAAAACAAGGTCACGTAGCCAAACAAAATCACAAAAATATTTGTCACAAAATCCATTTTTGAACAGACATCAAAATCCGCTTCTATAAATAATTTTTGAAAAATGAAGTCAAGTAATTTTATTTTATGCACACAACTTTTAGGTTCATAACGTCCTTCCTGAAACAATGAGCACGAATTACGTCGTATTTAGCTTACCAACTGATCCATTGTCAAAATTTGCATTTTTTCTCACAAAACTGAGCACTAAAGTTGCATCATCAAATCAACAAAAAAAAATTTCTTTAGATGGGGAACACCCTGAGACACTATTTATGTTTATTCCTCGAAGGATCGTAAAATTCACTGCAAGAGCTCTATCAACACCTACTGCCTTCCGAGCAAGTCAACAAATGATATAAAACTACCTATGTGCATTGTACCTAAAAAGTGTGTTATCTATAATATCGTAAAACTAGTGAATAAGAATGACCTATTTGTCCCATTGCTACGTAGCATAATTCCATTTTTTATTTGGAGGTCAAGTTCACAGATGCGTTTCGCAGCAAGCAGTCCTTTACAAAAGCAGCGTTTTTGCGGTACTACGCAGTTAAGGCAAAAAAAAAATGACAAGATTTTCTGGAGGAACTTTAAATAAAATATTTGCACTCAGTAGACTTGGGGGATTAAGATGTCACATTTTGGAAATGGAACGTACATCGTTACATTGAGATTGGAACATGGATGAAATAGGCATAACCACAAGACAAAAACTAACACTTGACCTCAATACTTCCCTTTTATAATCAGAAAATATTCCTTTCCTTTGGCGCTTTGCACGCATCGAATCTAGCATTCAGGCTATGTCTGATCGGTTGCTCTAATTACCAGACAAATTATGCACTCGTGCCTGTGATGGATAAATAAAAGTGATGGATAAATAAATGAGGAGCAGTGATAATGAGATGCGCATAAGTTGCATTTTTTATCGTCAAATTATCTTTATTCCCGTCTACATTCCATTAAATTGTGAGGATAAAATACGGTAACGATAATAAGGGAGAAGGTAAATGAGGCGCTTTTCATGAAAATTGAGCGAGTTTTACTTTCAGTAACCTCATTGATTCCAAGATGAAGTCCATTAAAAGCTTTATAAAGGTGATACAGGGCTGTCGGGAATTTATAGGTGCCCGTGAGCGATGAAAGCGATTGGATGCCTAATATTAGGGGGTCTAATGAATAAACTTTGTTTTCTGTGTTTAACACATAATTTTACTAGAATAACCATACTTTATACCTTAAACGAATGTAACAACAAACAAAAACATGTAAATAAATTATTGGAACAGAAGATAAGGTATTGTCCGGTTATATAGCTATTGTTGTACTCATTTGGTATAAATCATGTTTTCAACAGTCATCCATTCAAACGCACATTTCATTATCACATCATTAATTCTATTCTTTCCAATATTTTCTCTGGAGCTCGTTTAAATCTACCATTTAGCAATTAAAAATCGATACAAAACATTCAAAGCCCTTATTCAGAAAAATTAATAACTAACTAATGCCTTAAACAAATGTAACAACATAACAATTAAAAAATTAGTTAAATAAATTCGAGGAAGATGAGATATTGGTATTGTCCGGCTATGTGTAGCCATTGTTGTACTAATTTGGTATAAATCATTTCATCCCCCAGTCTATCCCACGTTTCATAATCAAATCAGATCATAGTTGATTTCGGATTACTGCAAAATATGTTTTCGTGTCCTGTGTGTAATGAAGAATCCAGTCAAGATATTGATAAATTCTGGTGTATCTTCCAGGAGCCTTGGGGAAAATGCTCTCAGGGGTTCCCGCGCTAGTCAGACCAACAATTATCTCCTTTCCGTTGCGATTGACGAGAAGTGGGCCACCTTTAAACATGAATTTTAAAAAATGTTGAAAATTACTTAATTTCAAACTGAATTGTGCTGGAAGCAAAATTGAAGGACAACTCACCGGAATCACCTTCATTTGTATCACGAATCTCATCCAATTTCCCAGCACACATTTGTGTCTCATCAATTTGAATTCCCAAATGCCTCTTCGAATAAATGTCGTTGCAACGGTCATTGTTAAAAATAGTGAGCTCAATGAAACGAAGTTTGTTGCTTTCTGTGTTGAATAAAAAGAAAGGATAAATAAAAGTTCAAGACAAGGAAAAAAAGGTGAAAGTTTTCGGAGGGAAAAACAACCTTCGACTTCGAGAACACTGTCATCGCCCCATCCAGCAGCTAATGCTTTATCACTTTCTTTGATGTCCTCTTTCGGCAAGCAAATTGGTTGAGATGTGGTCAGTCCATTCAATTTCACGGTCAAGCTCGACCAGCTATTTTCAAATACATTATATATTACAACCTTTCTCCTGATGTGATGCTATTGTTTTCTATTTGGCAGTTACTGTTTACCGCAATATCATTAGACACTGGGAATCTCCTGTACTTCTCATGAAAAATGATATTTTTAATTCCATACACTGCCGATTGCACCTCATTCTCCTCCCCAAGATCAAATTCTCCAAGTGTGACGGAGTAAGTATCGAGCAATGGAGACTCCAAAAAGCAATGTGCTGCGGTGAGAATAAATCTTGAAGAAATTATTGTTCCTCCGCAAAAATGCACTCCCTTATACTTTAGTGAAGCAATCCATGGTATCTGTGAGTCTTCATTTCTATTTGGCAGTTACTGTTTACCGCAATATCATTAGACACTGGGAATCTCCTGTACTTCTCATGAAAAATGATATTTTTAATTCCATACACTGCTGATTGCACCTCATTCTCTTCCCCAAGATCAAATTCTCCAAGTGTGACGGAGTAAGTATCGAGTAATGAAGACTCAAAAAAACAATGTGCTGCAGTGAGAATAAATCTCGAAGAAATTATTGTTCCTCCGCAAAAATGCACTCCCTTATACTTTAGTGAAGCAATCCATGGTATCTGCGAGTCTTCAGCAATATCTCCATTTATAATTCTTGCACTTCTTTTCTTCACAACGCCGCATTGCACATCAGCGGGGAAAGCTGTACGAAGAAATAAACACGTTATTTTCAAGCTGCGTAACACTTTTTTTTTTTCTCAAAGTCAAGGTGAAAACACAAACGAATTGCGGTAGTCGCTTTGCCGTGTGCTATTTTCACCATCATTTGTAATGCTCTTGACAATTTGCATAACTTTACCTTTCACTTGTGTGTATCCGACTGATATCACAAAGAGCAAACACATTGAATGTATTTTATGCATCGTAATATTTGATGGATTTCTGTCAATGCAATGAAAATCCTCAAAAGTGTGTCAAGTTTTAATTTCCTTTTTTATGATTTTCACACAAAAAAACCGATGTCACTGATTGTGAATTGATAGTAAATATAATTCCTTGTTTGGGCCAATATATACTTTGTTGTGTGCCTATGTCAGTGAAGCTACACTTGATGAATGAATGATGACACGGGGTGATGATGCAAGGTATTTTATATTCCCTATGCTTCATCATGTCACACAATAGTCATTTTTTAGACGAAAAAAGGGAGATTAACTTCTTCTGGAGGTTAATTTCCTCTCCATTTGTGACACTGGCATTTTCATCATAAATAAATTTGTGTGGTGGAGATACATGACAAAGTACTTTTTGTATTGATGATTAGAGATGAGTCTCGTCTAAGATCCGCAATTTAGCTGGTTTTTTTCGATTATCAAAAAAACTATATTGTTTACACGCCACCACCTGTAACACCAGAAGGAGCAGGAAGCAGAGGAACCTTCGACTTGAATTCATAACGAACTCATGACTTTACATTGTGTAAAAACCAGTGTGACTAATAATAAATACGTTCCAAAAGTATGGGTGACTGTGCACATACTTAACCGTAGTAAATGCGAAGTTTTACTTGCTAAAAAAAGTAAATTTCCAAAATGGATGACTGAAACGTGCTCTTGATCTCTGAAAAAACGTTTTACTGACCTTTACCTTTATGTCAAATTTATTCTTTTATCGTTTCCTCAATTTTTTGCATTTTTATACACTCGTACCCTGAAATGATGAATAAATATTTCGCAGTGTGTAATAATAATAACAACACGTTATCCACAAAGTCAAAGTCAAGTCACAATAGAAATCAAATCACTGATTTGTAAATTAGAGTGATGATGAACACATGGATGGATTACTGAAAAAAAAGGAACTTAATTAATCCACCACCAACACAAACAAATGCAACTCTTTTTTGTTCCGGAATAACTACGTCGTACTTTTGATTTAAATGAAAGTAAAGTAAGTAAGTTTGCAGAGCTGTTGCATATTTGATTGTAACGAAGAAAAGGAAATTTATTATGCAGTTTGCCATTTATCATTCTTTCCTAGACCGATTGAGACGCAATAGATTATGGATGAATGTGTTTATAGGCATGTGAAAATGAATATGTCATGAGAACTTCAAGGACTCTCCGGCTGTATAATGTAAATAGGATTAGTGGGTCAAGTTCATTGCGAAAGATAGTTTTTATATTATTTGCACTTTGTCATCTAATGATTCATACTCGTTAGAGTCTCCAGCATGACGACATATTTTGCAAAAATATCTCATCTGCTGTCTAAGCATTCATTTGTGTAGAAAAATCCGATCTAATTATTCAATTTAAATTGTACGTGGGAATATGCTGAAGTTGCTTAACTCATAATCGGCCTGCCATTCATAAAAATCTTTTGTTGCCCGATAGTCATTAATTAATTATTTATCGATCCATGTCACTCATTTAGGATTGGTTGACAATTATTATGTCCGGAAAATTCATAGAGAATTGCTTGCTTTTAATTCTATAATTAAGTATGCAGAAACGGAAAAATAATAAACTTTCAACAACGAACCTTTAAAAAGTTATAATATAGCAGCTATCAAACCTTAATGACATAAATACCGTCTGTGAAGGCATGGCTGTGGCCTGTAGTTTTTTTCTGATTTGAAATGATAGTTATCTGTCAATAAATAAACCAAACCACATAATTTTTATTTCAGCAGAAAAAGGCATATGATGCATTTTAGCATTTTATTACGTTTCCAATTGCAATTATTGGTCAGATCATGCGGAAAGCTTACTAATAAAACGGCTTCAAATTGTAATAAAAGCATAGTGGATACAGTGGCGTTGGTCAACAATCCCATCAAAGTGAATAAGGTCTTCTTTTGGACAATATAAAATGATCCCACTTCTATTCCAATCTCTTTGAAAGCAGTACTCAAGACTCTATTAAGTTTATTAGATTTTCCAAACTCGACAAAGTAGTGTTGTAGATTTTGACTTTCAGTGTTTATGGCGGCCATAAGAATAGAAGATGTTATGAGAAAGCCCGATGTTACAGTCATTGCAACACTATTGAACCCCATAATAAAAATATTTCCAGACTTGTCCCTTAGCATTGCACACGTACCACCGATGAAAATGAAACAAGGTATATGTCAGCGTGTAAGGCCAATAAACTGGTCCAAAAATATTGTTATAAATCTGGTTCAAAATTCTGATTTGCGAGTAAATCTTCAGTTTGGAATGAATTTGGTTTTGAAACTTTTTAAATATTTTTAGATCCTTTCTGAAAACCAAAATAATTGATTATGTAAATCATGGTTTTGTACCTCAAAACCATTAACCTTTTACCTGAGAAGCTTCATAACCATTACAACGACGAGGAGGTAGGATGCATGCACATAAATCATGAAAACAAATGCACCCCACATTGCTGCTTCATACCAAAGCTCAAACCCAATAGAAGATAGAATTGGGATAAAATTTTCCCAAATTATGGGTTTAAACTCTTCCGGTGTAAAGTAGTTTGTCCAATACCATACCGAGTGCCGAAAAAACACCATGATGAAAGGTAACATTAAAGAGGTCATCACACAATAAAGTCCAATTGTAGTTATGAGCATATTTCGTATATTTCGTTGCTTGTTAAAAGTTTTCTTCCCTACCAGTCCTAACGAAAAAACATACTTATGCTTACTCCACTTTAATCAAATTAAATTATGTTATTAAGACATACTTACTCTCCATTTTATCGGTAAAGTCTAAAGATTTGTTTGCCACCTCGGCTAGTTCGGACCTTAAAAATGTAATTGGGTAGCAGTTGGTACTACAAACCCACACAACCTAAAAAAGGAAAAAAATGGAGAAACTTTCTACTTTTCGCGACATTACTTCATCACATGAGTGAAAGCCAAAGAAAAGGTTACTCACCGAAAACCAAATCCCATGAAACGTCAAGTGTACTAATTGTTTATTTTCTATGTATGAATTGGCGTGGGAAATTAAAGTAACGAAAAGATATACCAAATTGATCAACTCCGTGATGGATGCTATGGCCCACAAAAGATATTGAAAAGTATATTTATTAGGTTTCACCCCTCCTCCGTGAGACCTGTCTATTTTATATGGAAATGAACCTATTGAGTAGAAAAACTTGAGAAACCATTGAGATGCCTTTTCCATTTTTATTAAACTTTGTTCCCTACTGACAGAAAGAATGTATTGTACGTATATACTCCGATTGTTGCTGAATTCTAAATAACATTTTGTTGATGCAAGTTGGTCGTATAAAAATTCCTTTGCCGATGCCACAAGTAATTAAGTTGTCAAATGAAGAAAAGTCGTGGGTGTGATCTCTGGATTATTATGGGGTAAGAAGAAACTGCAGGAATTGATTTCAAGACGATTACATTCCTTAATTGCAGTTTATGAGGAAAGTAGTCGCCAATAAAAAATACTGTCGTAAATATAAGAGGTTGCAGGGTGCACTTTCATTGAAAATAATCCCCTATGGCTGGCATTATTTCAAATAAAAAAATGCGGAATTCGATGCAAATAATACATTTCCCATCAATTATTTGATAATTCCTGACTTTTCTCCAACTCGCCGATCCATTTCCAAGTATTCAGAATGAATTGACTTTAGTGACTTTACATGCAATAATAATTATTATTGTGCAGTAATTTTTATTCAAACTTTTACAACTCATTGATTGACATAACTGCCGAAATTGAGGCATTGCTCAGCCCAGAGAGCAAAGAAAATAATGATTTTTTCTGTACAATAAAATACATGTTGTATTGTACCCCAATGATCTGGAACGAGTTGCAAAGGGCTCTACCATACCTTCCCAGTGGCCTTTGTCTACGGACCACATCATGCAGCTTTGAACTTGCAGAATGAATTGTTGCAAACATAATTGTAGATACGAGAAGAAATGGACAATGCAATAGTCATGATAAATGCTGCGAGTATCACTGTGATGGCATCTGAACCACGAAGTGAAATTGCACAAAATCCCGCAATGAATCCGAAGCACATCAAAGCATTTACAATTAGCCAGCAATAGTCAGTTTGGAGACGATTAAACATTTGGTTTAGAATTCTTATTGCAGAGTAAATCCTCATCGCAATAGTAAACGATTTTGAATGGTTTTGATTGAGATCTTTTGCATTATATGTAGTTTGGAGGGATGTTCTAAAAATTCAGAATTTATGCAATATTAGATTAAAGAAATATAAAGTGTATGAAGTAAATACGGGCACTCACCCAATATGCTCCATGGCCTTTTCCATTATTTGGAGAGTAGCTATTGCATTGTAAACCACGGATATAGCCTGGCCCCATTGAGTCACTGTAATTGAAGTTATCAATTTGGATTTACCATTGGTTGACAATTATAAGCACAATTAAATTTGTATGCGAGCAGTAAAGAAGCATATGACATACTTTCTAACCAGGCTTGCAATACCCAAATAATCGCCATCGGCCATGGCCAATCCATATTCCTGATTTCCAATTTCCAAGCCTCTGGCAGAATTTTAGACGAAGCATACATGGTATGGTAATGGAAAGCCATGAAGAAAATTGGTGACAGCAGCAAACTTGATAAGCCATACATTCCAAAGATCGATACCATCAAGTATCGCATTCTATTTGGATTTTTGAAAACTTCGGGGTGCCTGAAAATTCCTTTAACATAATCCATTTATTAGTCTAAAATCAAACAATATAAAAATTTACATTTGTACGTATTTACTTTCAAAACGCTTTGCAAAAACCATTGTTGAGTTGATTAGCTGCAGATCATCCTTACGACAGAAACAATGGATGAAATGACCCGGGACGCATGTGCCGTATATAGAGGAGGCTGTCAAATGCAGCAACAAATCCAAAGTGTTTCCGTCTAAGTACATCCGCAGATTTACGAACAAAAATACCACAAGATACGGATAGTACAACCAATATAACAACGACACTACATGCCACAAGTACCACTGATAACACCTCTTCTTTAATTGCGTATGCTCTTCTGCAGATTTTAAATTGTAGACGTAAGGATGAGAGCCTAAATAAGCAAATAATTTAATAAATCTGAGGGTTGTAGTCTTCAACAGCTCGTCCGACAACCTATCCATGATTTATTAATGTTGGTAAAAGTAGGATTTGATTTAATTCCACAGAGCAAAAAAGAAACTAAGCTATGCCACATAGAAGTACTAAATACAATTTCCATCTTGCTAATTTTTTTGGGAAGGTTCCAGTCTGTTTTTAATTTGTGTAAACAAAAACAAAAATTAAACCAATAATTATCGTCCGCCTAAAAATATATAATTTCTAGGCCTGCCAGAAAGAATGTTACAGTTGAAGTGACAGTCATTTCTCTAGGTTTGTTAACGTTTGTATAATATTCATACTATACCTATATATATTTCAAACCAATTAATATGGCATACTGGACTTTACTTCGGCAATTTGTCAGAATTTGTGTATGTAATCAATTTTTGATTCCCTTTGATTTTTTAAGTGACAAGTTAATTTACGTGCACAAACAAACTGTCTTAAAGATCGTATTATATATTAGCAATGAATTGCATAATCGGCCAGACGTTTTCGTAATTCAAACAGCGCCAATGTATAAATACTTGTGATCATTTGTCTTTCAGAAATTCCAATATACGTATGTTTATTTACAGTTATTACATAAAATATCTCTATTTTATTACAAACATGATAGTGACAAGTCCGATTATATGTCAGTACGACGGAAGAAATAGCAAAGTGTTTCTAAAAATAACCATTTTGTAAATAGAAATTACAATTCATTTATAGACATAACAGTCGAAATGGCGGCATTGCTAAGACCCGTGAACAGTGACAAAAGTGACTTTTTCTGAACCATGAAGTACATATTGTACTCCACTCCGATAATTATAAATGATCTACAGAGAGCTCTTCCGTATCTTCCCAGAGGTCTTCGTTTTATGATGGTTTCGTGAAGTTTTGAACTTCCGGAATGCACTGAGGCAAAAGTCATTGTCGAGGCTAGGAGAATTGATAGGGCTAAGAGCATTAAGAATATAGCCAATACTACGGTGATTGCATCTCTACCTCGAAGAGAAATTGCGCAAAATCCAGAAATGAATGTAAAACAAGACAATGCGTTCGCAATGAGCCACCAAATATCTGTCATCAAATGGTTGAAAAATCGAAAAAATAACCATTTTGTAAATAGAAATTACAATTCATTTATAGACATAACAGTCGAAATGGCGGCATTGCTAAGACCCGTGAACAGCGACAAAAGTGACTTTTTCTGAACCATGAAGTACATATTGTACTCCACTCCGATAATTATAAATGATCTACAGAGAGCTCTTCCATATCTTCCCAAAGGTCTTCGTTTTATGATGGTTTCCTGAAGTTTTGAACTTCCGGAATGCACTGAGGCAAAAGTCATTGTCGAGGCTAGGAGGATCGATAGGGCTAAGAGCATTAAGAATATAGCCAATATTACGGTGATCGCATCTCTACCTCGAAGAGAAATCGCGCAAAATCCAGAAATGAATGTAAAACAAGACAATGCGTTCGCAATGAGCCACCAAATATCTGTCATCAAATGGTTGAAAAATCGATTTAAGATTCTCAGTCGTGAATACATTCTTAAGGCCACTTCAAGTCGGCGTAGGCGGATTCTATTTGTCAAATGATGCGATGTCTCCAGAGATGTCCTAGAAGTAAAATTTAAATTAGGCACAAACGCTATTTTGTGTTACTGAATTTCTTACCTAATCAATTTGAGTGCACTGTCGGCTGTCTGCAAGTATACAAGGGTGTTATAAATTACTGAATACCCGCCACCCCATTGTGTAGCTAATAATCAGTAAGAAAGGTTCACTAAAAACTATTTTTTTCGTTCCATGGACATATAAAAATCTTTAGGTATGCACCTTCAAACCACGCTTGGAAAATGAAAAGAGGTAAAAATGGCCAAGGCAAGGTCATTTCAGAGATGAGAGCCTTCCAACTATTCGGTAGAAGAGAATAAGTGGGATATATTGCATGATGCCGAAAGGTGTACAGGAAAATTGGCGAAAGGAATAATTCCGCTGTACTGTAGAATCCAAACACAGTCACAATCAAATGTCGAATCCTGGCCGACTTTTTGAAGCCGTCTTCGCATTTATAAATTTCTGAAACATCAATAAACTTGAATAATAACAGTACTAGAAATTTTAAAGTTATTCTGATTAAAATATTTCACCCTACTTTTGAAATGTTCCACAAAAGTCATAATTGAGTTAATCAAATTCATGTCATCATTTTTGCTAAACATGTGTAAAGCATGACATGCAAGACACGTTCCAAAAATAGAAAATGCTGCAACGTGTAACAGTAAATCAAATGTGTTTTCCTTCAAATATGTTTCCAAATTGATGAAAAGTGTCACCACAACATAAGGATAGTATAACCAAAACAGTAGTGCAAAAAGATAGAACGTAAACAGTCTAATCGAGCGATTCCGTAATTGCAAGTGATTTGCAACAGATTTAAAATTATAAATGTAAGGATAGGAGCCAAGTGCCGTGAACCAATTATCAAAACTGGAAACTGCGTTTTCCAGGGACTTATCAGAGGGAAGCCCCATGTTTCAAAGTTATTTCAAACTCTCCAGAAAATTTTAGATGAGTTTGTGTTTAGGCTTGATTCAAAGAAGGACGAGAGGGAGATGTTCTGGAATTTGCACAGTAATTCATGTGATTGATAGAGTGGCATTTAGTATTTAGCAATGTCATATGAAATGAGAGTACATGCATGTCATCAACTGTCTACTTCTCTTGGTACTATTTACGCATCAATTTTCTCAGATAAGTACATAACTGTGTTGAATTAAAACAACCGATAATTAATGTTCATTTCTTTGTATTATCGTGTTTCATTATCACCATCATAGTTGTAATGACATTCTAATATTTTCATGAATGAAAGCGGCAATGATGGAACGATGATTATTGTCTTTATTTCAACATAATATAACCTAATAGAGACATCTTTGTTTGATTAAGTAATTACTATTATTTGTGAATTATTTAATTAAAAGATTTCCACCATAATTCAACTAAATACTATATATTATTATGCTACTGATTATTTCACCTTTTTGTGATGCATAGATTAGTGGTCTAATGCGTAGGAAATATTCTGCCAAATGCGTTTACATATCTAAAATGGATGGTATCATTCATAAAGAAAGAGATCGGTTATAGTTTTCTGCAAATGACTTAACTTTTACTTATCAAACGAAAATTGTTTCTTCATCTTAAATTACAATTCATTTAAAGACATAACAGTTGAAATAGCTGCATTACTCAACCCAGATAGCAAGGATAAAAGTGATCTTTTTTGCACGATAAAATACATGTTATATTCTACCCCGATAACTCTAAATGATTTACTGAGAGATTTTGCAGTTTTTCCCAACGGCTTTTGCCTCTGTACAGTATCATAAAGTTTGGAAGTTCCAGAGTGCACCGTAGCAAACATTATTGTAGCAGCGAGAAGTATAGACATTGATAAAGACATTTGAAAGAGTGCCAATACTACAGTAATGGCATCACTTCCTCGAAGAGAAATTGCGCAAAACCCACAGATGAAAGTGAAACATGACAATGCATTTGCAATGAGCCACCACCTTTCTGTCATTAGTTTATTGAACATTGTATTTAAAATTCGAATTGATGAATATGTTTTCATGGCCAGTTCATACCGTCTCCTTTTATTCCGATTGTTTAAATTTCCACAATTTTCTAAAGATTCCCTGCAAAGTAGGATGAGATAATTAACAATTAAGGAAAGCCATTTGCACGTACTTTTATAAATTATATCATACCTAATGCAATGTAAAGTAGTATTAGAGGTTCTCAAATACGCAAGAGTATTGTAAATAGTAGAGAAGCCAGCCCCCCACTGGGTTGCTGACAATCATTAAGAGCATTAAATATAATTAAAATTAAAGATGTTTGCATTTACATGTTGACCAATAATTGTGCTTACCTTCAAACAAAGCTTGTAAGAAAGACAGAATTAAAATCGGCCAAAGTAAGTCCATACCGGAAATTGAGGCTTTCCATTCATCAGGCAAAAGAGAGTAAGTTGGATATATTGCATGATCACGGAAAGTGAAGAAGAAAATAGGAGACAAGAGGAATTCTCCCAAGCTATATGTTCCATACAATGTCAGTATGAGATACCTTATCCTGGTAGATGCCTCAAATCTTTCTTGGTTTCCGTATGCTTCTGGGAAAAATTAATGAACTGATTAAAAATTTGCTCTCATAATTTACCTAAAATGCCATCTTTTTTATCTTACTTTCAGAGTGCCGTGAGAAAATCATAATAGAATTAATTAAATGTACATCCTCCTTTGGGTCGAAAATGTGTAATGCATGACTAACAAAACAAGTTCCGTATATTGAAAATACAGCAATATGTAAAAGTAAATCCAATGTACTTCCTTTCATATATAATCTCCAAATTCATGAAAAGTGTGATCACAATGTAAGGGTAATACAACCAAAATAGTAATTCCAGCAAGTAAAATATGAATAGTTTAAAAGATTTTTTTCGAAGCTGCATATGCTGATCCATGGATTTAAAATTAAAAATGTATGGATACGAGCCTAAAGCAGTAAACCAGTTGTCAAAACTTGCAACAGCGTTTTCCAAAGACTTATCGGATGGCAATCGTAGTTTCATGATGGAAATGAAATGATGATTAAATTCTAAAACCTTTGGAAGGAACTTATTGGTGCTGCACAAAGACGAAATTTTAATCAAGAAGTGACGACTATTGAGAAGATTCTGGAAGGATAAGTTAAAGTAAAAGTTTTTGTGTAGATTACAATTTCCCTTTCTCATCAATTGAATCTGAGCAACTACCAATTTTGTAATTATCTTATTACTATCGAGCTTTCTTGTGTTTAATTATCATTTTATTAGACGTCTACAAGGATTCAATCGCTAACGTGAAATGACACTCAATTTTTGACATACTAATTACTATTATTTGTGACTTGATGATTTGAACTAGGCCTACTCCCACGAGTAAACGATTTATGCCTGTAGGTTCTACGCCTCCACCAATAACGCTTTTATCCAGGGTATGTATGAACTCAAGCGTGTATAAATTCCTGGAAGCACGGAACCTTCCCCCACAGATACTAAAATTAGACAAGCATTAGTTAAAGCACTTCAAAAAATTGTGCAAGGGGCAACCAATAATAATACATTTCCCATCTATTATGTAGCAAGTTCAATTATTAAGTGAATTTAATGTAGTTATTAGTAATACATATATACATATATATATAATAACTTATTACCAATTCCATAAGCGATTCGCTCTCCATGGCTGGTAATTAAAACTAATGGAGAACCTGAGTCACCTGAAGATGTATCTTGCCCTTTGCTCTGATATCCTGCACAAACTACAGAAAAAAGAAAAGAAAATCTTACCATCTATTTTCTAAAAGGTTGTGGAAATAAGAATTTCAATTTTTCTAATTTACGGTGTGTTTCACGTGTATTCCAATTCACGCGATGAATCCTATAAATTGTTTGGCAATCACTGTTCGACCATATTGGTAAAGAGACCTTATGCAAGGTTGTGTCTTTCATCCAATTTTCAACTAAATTATCATGAAAATATCAATCAGATTTTTCAATTCCAACAATTTCAGATAAAGCAATAATGAAGGTGGTGTATAAATTTACTATTTTCCTTTTCTGATCGTATTCCCCATCCGGCAATGATGCCATGATCATAAAGCCGGTTTTCTTCCACAGCTAAACAGATAGGTTGTATCTTTGGACCCCACGTGACATGTCGATCCAAAGTTAGAATGGCAATGTCGTTCTCAACGTTTGGCTTGAGATACGAATATCTTGGATGAATCTGAACTTTTGAAATTTTATACAAGTTTGATGCATTACTTCGATCAGTCCAATCATTG
>JAHZMX010000322.1:0-17698 GCA_027743895.1 Seira musarum
GTCGATTTATAGCTGCCAAGTAAAAGGCTGGGTGGTCACCTTTTATGACGAGATCTGGATAAGTTATAAACAGAAATTATTGTCGTACACTCTAGGATTCACAGGAACCAGAGTTATTGCCCTTCCATTTATCACAGAGATGCATGTTTCAGATAATTTTATCGGCTTGTGGGCACTCATATAACATGTATGCAGATGGAACGAGCAAATGTATTGACAAGTCTCGCATTACCCTTTTTGTAAAGCTCTGGCTCAACCCTTTCATACAAGTTGTTGGCTTCGCGTACACCCGACTCGACGGCATTCGCAATGTAGGCTGCGTAATAAATGGGGAAAGGGAACAACAAGGAGCCACTACTTTCATCGTCTTTATTGCTACTTGTTGTACTGTCATAAGGATAATTGCGCCGTCCTTGATGTTTCTCACGTTCATTTGTTAAATCCTCCTTATTTAAAAGCGACTTTGTCGAATGCTCTTTCTGAGCTTGCCGCCGCTCTTCTAACGCTTCATCTGAGTTTACGTCTTGTTCATTTTTGTAGTCCTTTCCATCTCTTTCCAAAACCGTAGACGTGACCGAGACTTTACGACCATTATTTAGTCGAGAAGGATCATTTGTCACGGGTTCTTTTTCAAGTAGAAAATTTGCCTCTGACTGAGCAGCAGCTGAAGAGGTAAAAACGTGTATAACAAAAAAGGTAACTATGAATAGGGTGGGAACACTGATTAGAGAAGATCTTGTTTTTGGTAGTTGGAGACACCATGAAGTTAACAAATGTTGCGACCGTCGTCGACTTTGGCTATGTTGTCGATATTCATTTTCGCGGAAATTACTAGTCTTCCTTGTAATTCCCTTGTGCTGAGTATCAGTATCACTATCATAAAAAACCTTTGGAATGGATCTGGTGGGATTCGCGTTTTGGCTTGATCGTCGTGTACCAGAAGGAATGCATGATTTATGGATTGCGTCCTGTTGATGCTGAAGCCACAGTGACTTGTTTGGTCCATGCACTTTCATCTCCTTCGCTTTCGCTCCGCCTGCAAGGTGGATATAGCATTGACAGATCCGAACAAAACTCGGGCTGTCACCTGTACACAAAAAGAGGCGTTCTCGGTGTTTTTGAAAAAATCAGAATCAATTAACTCACCAAAAATTTAATTCACTACAGTGGTTGTTAATCACTTAGCAAGTTTGCTTCTGATAAAACACAAGACTCGTGTAGTCAGTTTCTTTGCAAAAACTAATTTATTCACTTTGCCCCACAACCTAGTGTGTATTGATGCTATCAAGGTCGTTAGATCAATGCACGGAAATCAAGTTTGTTTGCAATTTTTAGCCCCACTTTAATGGACCAAATAACCTCGTGAATGCAAAGTTAAAGAAATACAAGCATTTACGCACTTTTTCCTGAACTTATCAAAAATTATTTATCAAGTGCAAATGCATGGAGTATGCTTATATATAGAAATCCTAATAATCGTTCCTGACATGAATGCAAAGTGGTTTGTCCTATCGTTACATTTGCATTGCATTACAGAGATGCGCATATTGAGTTTTCCGCAGAAGTAGGTTCGCTTTCATCATTAATTTCGATTTCTATTGCACCCCGTCGTTACTTTTGCGTTTCTACCGGCGCATGTTCCTTAATCTCTGTAATTATGAAAAACTAAAAATATTTCTTCCGTGACGAACAAAATACCCCTAATTCTGATTCATGGTTGAAAGAAACAAACAAGGTAATTAATACGTAATGAACACAGAAGTGCAAAGGTTTTTGGTGCTAATGAAATTAAATTTTGCATACAAATTCGATGAAGTTGTAATTAATTGTAAAGTAATTGAAATCGGCAAACCATGTCTATATTAAGAAAGATGCAAAACATTTTCACACTTGGGACCAATTAGCAAAATAGATTTCATTATTTCATCAATGAAACATCCCTCTCCATTGTAAAAAAAATCATGAAAGTAGTTTTGTTTTTGCAGTTTTTCCTCCTAAAAGATTAAAATCTTATATCACGCGTTTTAAACATTTTACTATAGTTCGTAACACTTAAAGACCTTCGCTTTTGGCCGGTCTTCAAGATTTCACACGAATGCATATTATTAGGGCAGATGCGAGTGGTAGGAGGTGAAGCTTATTTTACGATTCTTTTAGCATAATATTTTTCCCTATTTTCCTCGCATTTTTGGGAAATGTAGGCCACTTGAATAATATGCATTTGTTTTTGGCCTACTATGCAAATAGACATCAATATTTTTATGGCTGGGAACGTGAAGCATGTGCACAACAAATCACTCGAAAGATTCTATTGTTATGCAACGATCGATGCACACGATTCGATTTGCGAGAACAGTCCAATGGGAAAACCCCTTTCACAAGTGTAACAAAACACCACATGCTTTCTTTTTTCTCTCTTGAGAGACACTATTCGATGAAGAAAGGATAACACGATTTTTTTTGTAATCTTTTCTATCATTAATTTGATTATTTGCCGGACCTGTATGCTTGGGAATCCTGTTGTGCTTTTGCCACTACTATTGGAACTACTACCACTGCTAGAGGATGCGGAACTGCCACCACTGGAAGAAGACCCGCTGTTGCTGGAAGGGTTCCCGACACACGACGGCCGTGAGGACATGATGTCTTGAAAGCTCCTCAAAGCCAACTAACCGATTGACCTAGAATTCTTGCAGAAGTGCATTCGATGAGAGTGGTCGTGTTATACGCTTCTCTTTCTTATGCCTTTAATTCTACTCAACAGCACAAGCAAAAAAAAGAAGAGATGATGATGATCAACGTGATGTGATGTGATGATGATGGTGAAAAAAAGCTAGTTTTTTTCCTCCTCTTTTCTCACTGCTTTATTCAACTCTGGGCTAGCACAACAACAAGTATCACACATTTTTCTCTAGGTAAAAATATAGAGCGCTGGTGGAGGTAAGGGAATCAGAGAGGCTCCTCGTTTTTCTTCGCAGAACGGCTGCAACAACTCTTCTTCAGATAAAGAGAAGAGCAAGAGCAAAGTTTTTCATTGTGCATGACTATTGTCTTTTCCTTTCCTTATGCCTGGTTTTTTACTCCTTCAACCGTAGTAGTAATATATCGTGTGGCTAAAAACGAAGTTCACTTCAGTTGTATTAGCTCATTCACTGTTGGTATCATTCAAAACCCTTGCTTTGCTTGACATAAATGGCAGGCAGCTTTTTCAAGTCTCATCTCATCATCGCCACCACTACTATCCCAGCTTTGGCACGTAATGATGATCAGATCAGAAATATGAAGAAGAGGAAAGAAAAAAAGCCACCTCTTTCCTTTTTATTTTCAGTAGTTTAAAAAAGAGCTTCTCGCTCACACAATCAGTCTGTCAAAAGCCTCCTCCTGTCTTGCTTGTCAGTCAACAAAATCAGTGGTGTAAAGATGCAGTTCACTTAAATCTTCTCTTTACTTAAAAAAGTAAACCATCAAGCTGCGTTTCTTCTTCTTCAACCGACTTTGTCTAACTTTGTACTGATCCTTTAGCATCGAAAACGCAATTTAAGTCATAGATATGTCGTCCCTCCACTCCTCATAATTATGATCAAGACCATTAAATCATTCGCATTTTCAATGTCATTCTAATTAATCCTGCCTTGAGAAACTTGAGTCTGACTGGGGAATGAGCATTTAATTTAGGCACTTACAACACGTCTTATGTCATGTCATGCTAAGGGCGGAATATAGCAATAATCATCATATTTTTTATAATTTTATACCATGTTCACCTCTTGTTTTAAAGATATCAATTTTTCTTTGTACCTGACATCAAGTTTTCTTCTTTTTCTCATTCCTTGACTGATTGACTCTGTGTAGAAAAGAAGAAGTTAAAAAAGATGCTTACCTCGTAAGTCATGTATATACTCTCGTACTTTGTAATCAAGCCATCAAAATCATTATCATTGTATCACAGGTACTTTTCAGTGATACCAGCTTCAGTGTGAAATTATGCCATTGCCAATGCCATTGTTGATGCCATTCCTGCATAAAAAATTATGATTATTATATGCAGTCGAAGAAAATGTATTACGATGCATGTACCAAAATAGGTCTCTCCTTTTCCTTGTGCGCCAGATACGGATGGATGGACTTGGACTTTATGATAGTGGAGGACGAGCGGATGAGAGCGAGTCTGTCCCGTTATAGCCCAAAATACACTTTTTTATTTCACGTAATACTACGTCGATGTGGCTGCTGAGTTATATGTACCCTTTTTATCAGGGAGGATAAGGACAAGAAGTACTTACCACACCGCAAGGATAATATGACTTTTTTATACATAAAACAGGAGCTTTTTTACCCTGTCTCTGTCCTCTAAAAATTGTACTTAATTCTCATGAAATGGTATGAAGTGTGAAATGAATTTGCTTCTCAAGCTCTGTTCTCTACAATTTTAGGCTAAACAGTTTTTAAACTAGTAACATCCGTTCTAGATCATCTTATTGCTGCCATAAAGGCGCCGAGTCGGGATGGATTTTATGACTTTGGGAATACTACAAGACGAGTTTTAGTCACCGGCCTTCTTTTGAAGTTTACCAAAAATTTACTTTTGTTTAGACTATAATAATATGATGTATTCTACAACGATAATCTTATATAGTAAAAGCTTTACGAAATAAAAAGGCTTGTTTTCATGTAGGTAACGTAATAATATCACGTCAAACACCATCATAATGCCTCATTCATGAGTAAAGGTAAAGACTAAGGATAAGACCAACAAGCAGAACTTTCAATAGGGCTTTGTGTTTTTCGTTGATAAAAATAATGATAAACAAACAATGTTTGAATTTGAAAGATGATGCAGTCAAAAGAAGTGAAATGAAATGGATGCCGGATATGCGAGATCAGTAGGCCACGACATACATATTTATTGCATGAATGCTTTCGATGAAATCATGTGCTTTTTACCATGTTAATAATAAAGTTAGGAAAACTTAAAAAATATAATACCCCAAGCCTATTTATATACTATGTGTATACTTATTATTGTAGTTTTAGATGGGAAGAATTCCAAAACTGATCTTGAAGATGGGGGTGCATACTTTTATTTGTATAAGAAAAAAACAAAACCGAATGTGACGAGATCTTGTTCTCATTAGTTTAAAAAATAACAAGTTGTGGATACATTATGTGACGAAGACTTGTCAAGGGAAAAAAATAAATCTTGAATTGTCATTCCCTAACCCACTAACTCAAGCATATGAAAAAAAAAACGGTTGTTTGGAAGGAAGGCTAGTTCAAACAAAATCTAAACTTGATTTTTTTTGCTCGTTTTCCATTTACGACCAGATTGACTATGATTGCACTTTGCTATCGTGCCGTACGGAATGCGCGTATGCAAATAAACAATTCAATGTGAAAATCATGATTTGCAATAACAAGACAAGAATTTAGACAAGTATGAGTTAAATGCAGGTATTGGGCAAATGAAAAACAAACCTTGAGCGCGTCCCCTTTCATATCAAAAGATTTTATATACGTATTTGTATTTTTTTCAACATGGAATTTCCTCCTCATACAAAGATCTTCTTCATCATAAAAAACGAAACTGCTGGTCTTGTAATTGCCGTTCTCTTTCGTACTGTACCCATTTTCAATTTATGACCTTTTTAAGAAATATGTAATTTTCATGTAAAGCAAATGAAACTATTTCATGTTGCAATTTTGCAATCAACCGACAACTGAGCTGAACCGGACAGGCAAATAGGCATTCTAGGCTAAGAGTGACTAGGTTAGGGCTGTGCTATAATGTTGGACTGGGACTCTTGCGCAAAGACATGCAATGCAATAAAATCAAAATCATAAACCCAGCAGACAAACCTGACGAAGGCATGAAAGGGCAGTCCAAGAAACATAATAAATAACGAGGTTTCATTGCTTGAAGCAACAAAACACAATTTCGAGTCCTAGTCAAAATAGCTGTTTTAATAAAAAATAGGTTGAAAGAGGTGAAGACAAGACATCTTGTCTAGAGTCAATTCTATTTTATGTAATTGTGGGAAAATAAATAAATTGAAACGCTTCAGAGATATCTTTATGCAAAACCAAAGTAGGTATTAGATTTGATAGCTACGCCCGAGAGCCCCACAGGCACAAGGTGATTTTAGTCCGAACTACCGGTGATAGTTTAAAGGCCTAATTACAATTATTATTACTTTGCATGGAAAAACTAGGTAATTTGTCACGGGTGGATTTTTTATAATGTAGGATGCATGGGTCAGGTCGTGGTACCAAACACGAGTAGAATATAGGACAAACGATTTCAATTAAAAAAATCCAAACTGCTACGTCTGTGTCTGAACAGAATCTTTTTGAGTGATTTGTATAAGAAACATTTCATGTAATTAATTGTATTGTAATACAAAAGAATCAATCTACACACCTGAACAATGTAACCTGTAACACAATACAATAAAAAACTTGAGGCTAACAAATAAATTGGATTTCGAATTAAATTGCATAAATTCAGGTTTTTCATGAATGTAAACACATACGCATATACATAAAAGCATTTTGCATTTGAAAAGGAAAGAATGAAGTTTAGAGGCCTTAAAAAGCATTCACTGTCTTCGAACTACAAAAATGACAATGAATAATGTAGTCGCAGATTTCCTGAATCGTAGAGATAAGATTTGACTTTGATCAGCGTGTCGATCAAATGAAGTTCATGCAATCAGAATAAAATCAATAAATAAATAAAACACCTTTATCTGTGCACTAGTACATGCTCATAATACTGGTTTCGATCATATTATCATATCAAATCTACCATCGAAGTGACATAATAAGATCATTCTGGTTCTAATAAAATTGTCTGTTGTTGCTTCTAGCCAACCTCGTAGAGCCGTCGCGTCGTCACCTCTGCAAATTCGTGGGAAACAATTTTCATTTTACCTACACATGGGCCCATGAAAGCAGCAATAATGATGTTGGCAACCATAAAGCCATATTTATCAAAAGGGACGACGGTGGCATGTAGCAAATGAATAAGTACCCTATGTATGTAAGTATGTATGTTGTATGCATGTATGTTTTTGCATGTAACAAAACACTTTTATTGGTGAAAGGAATCCAAAGTTCATGAATGGATTTTCGATTTTTTATGCTTACATGCTTCCATGATTATGCTTTTCCTCCCAATTCTAAGTATACCTAGGATTGTTGGTGAAACTGCATAAGGATAAAAAATGCTGGCTTGACCGTTTGATTTAATTGGGTTTGTCGGTTTATGCGCAAAATATGCCGAAATGTTTTTAAAACAGTGTTCAAAATGCCCCAAGCAGGTGCATGTATTAGGGCAGGATTTGATTAAATATATGTAATGCCTTATTGCTAGATAAAAGATCAGGACGGACTCACAAAAATTCCAAACATATAGTCTGTTTAATTTAATTTCGTAAACAATTATATTTTAATCTTTCTGCGCAGCAGCTACGAGTTCTGCTTGTTTCAAAGCTTTACGGTCTTCCCTGCGCTTGCGTGCCTCCTTCACCTTAGTCCTACGTGCCTCAGCCTGGTCACTAATAAAAAACAAGCAATAACGCATTTTAAAATAAAATAATTCTGAAGCAAGTATAGATAACTGATAACAAAGAAAAACAATTTGTGGAATTCTTACTTCAACATCTTGGTACGAGCGTTCTCAGCCTTCTTCTTATGGATGAACTCCATCAAGACACGTTTGTTCTTAAAAACATTACCTTTAGCTTTCATGTACAATTGTTGGTACAAATGCCTATCAATTTTCTTAGCTTCTCTAAAAATTAAAAACAGAAACGAGTCAAACCTTTAGTAATGAAACTTACTTTAGAACTTTTACCCATTTATCGGGCTTTCTTTTCACAAGGCCAACTTTCTGATGTATTGTCCTGCAAATCAAATTAAATGCGTGTTTTTTAACTTTCTTTTCTTTCACCCACTTGTCCACAGACACAGAAAGTTTGCATCTAGTCTTACTTACAAGCACATATTTAAATCCGATAAGGAAAATAACTGATTAATTGCTATCACTTACTAGAGTTAGCTGCTGATATTTCTGCCGATTCGTTGGGATCTAACCATACTTTCTTTTTGCCACAGCGAAGAACCGCTGCTGCAAGTCGCTTTTGCAGCTTCAAAGAACTACTGAAAATTTAAAAATTTAGACTTAAGTAGCAACTCTCAATATAGTAAAATGGCTCCACGTGATACCAAAATCAATAATAAAGTATTTAAATTCTTACCTCATCCTTAATTAAACCTTATTCGATAAAAATCCGGAATCTAAGCTTATCCGTCTGCCAAAAATGTACAGAATCCGAGGTTACAATAGTGCATGCAAAAGTAGCAAAATTTTGCGCCATGTGGTAATAACAATCATGTTACCCCGTTCACGTCATACAAAACATCTGCAACAGACTACAGACTTACCTGATCTCGTCTCAAGTTCACTTGATTTGATGTTGAGCACCGAAGCACATTTTGTCATCTAGCGAGCTTTCAGAGAACTTTCTTCTCTGTTTCTTTGCAAACATCAAAGTTCATCCGAAACGAATTAGATGTCCAACACGGGATAGGAATAGCTTAGACTCAAGGACTTTGTTCGCTGGTAATAAAAATGCGATTGTGATTTTTTATTTCTGTTCTGTTTACGAAAAGCATTAAGAAATCGCCTTATAGTTCGGTATGAAAGAAGGAAAAAAAATCTTGCGTTATAATTCAAATGCATTAAAAAGTATATGGATATTATTGTGATGCTTCAAGCATATTATTTATTTATTTCTATCTTTTCGGTAATGGATTTAATTAAGGTAAGAACAGATTACATAATGAATTATAATAACATTTTTCTAGCAATATTATTTCGTGGATCTTGAAGGTTTCTTTATAGGATTTCATTATTTGCGCTAATGCGCTAATTTCGTTCTTAGCTTAAAATACACAGAATATGATGATGAGACTTTAATTAATATTATATGTATACCCTCCTACTACAAAGTTTGTAATCGAGTAATTAAAGTATGAAAGAACCATGATCCAGCATGATCGTTCAAGCCAAAATAAGAAGTTGCATAAGGCTTATTTGTAATATCGAATGTAGACATGTAATAATAGCTATGTATTTTTAATGTGTAAAGTTAGTTTCGTGTTGTGGAACTGGGCTGGGGTTAGGGATAGAAATAGTTTCCATGTTTTATTTTCTTCTTAAAATCCTTCACCTCTCCTCCAAAAATTAATTCTACGATTAACTGAACCAAACTCATTCAAGTTGCCTGTGGATGTCTCTGAAACGAATTTGAATATTCGAGAGATTCTGTGTCTTACATTATGATAATTTTGAAAAAGCTGCACATTTTTTTCAGTTGAGACAAACTGATTGCGTCCAGCTGGATCGTTGATTTTAGCATCAGCCGACACAACTGGAGTTTCCTTAATTTGGTTCTCGCTCTCGGTTACAAAAGATGATTTGGAAATCGAAACAGATTCCGTATCGCCATTACCATTAGAGCTGTCTGTGCTAAAGCTAACCAAATCCGAATTTTGGTCTATAATATCAAGGCCCTCCATTGTAATTGAACTATTATCAAAATCTTCTTCAAAGTACGAGGTAGAGGTGGTATTGCTAAGAAGGGATTCTTCAATAGAAGTCACATTCGTTTCATCAATAGGAGATATTGAAGCAGCAGGAACAGCTCCTTTAACGACTATCACACTCTTGTTATTGCCAGCAACAGTGGTAACAGTGGTAGATGGTTCCGGAGTAGTTGTAGTAGGCCGAGTGGTCTTTCTAATTCTTAAGTTCTCGCGAAGAACCAGACCAGTTGGGTTGATGCCTTTATACATAACTACCATGCACAGGAAGAATATGACGACAAATAAAAAGAAGACAGCGACAATGGCAGCCCTTCGTTGTCATAATCTTTCGTTGTCCAGCATTGGATCATGCTGCTGCAAACTTGTGCCCAGTTGGTCCAAAAGTATTCCTTCATAATCCGCAAATTCATGAACTTTGGAGCTAATAAATTGTTGTCGCCTGTTACAACATAGAATAAGGTACACAAAGAAAGAAGCTGTGTGTAATGTTGTGTGAATATAATGTATTTTTACTAGAGTTTTGGATATTTTTTGTGTGCTTGGGAGGAAGAAGGTGTGTGCCCCAGAGAGAAAGAGTGTCAAAAATCATTTTGAAAGATCTCCGTCCACTGGCAACCCACACCGCCATACCACCGTCACAGAGATGAAACATGTAGCAAGAAGTAGAGAAGGAGGAAAAGGTATCTTTCTACCTTTGGGCGCTTGTCCGAGATCTGTTGGGGATATTGCGGTTAGACTGTCTTCCCCCGCCGCTGCTGTGCTGACGTCCCTGTGTGAAATGAAGTCCAAAGACTCATGTTTCAAGTGTGTCAACACAAAATAGGTAAGTACACAATATTGCCTACCCTTCTTCCTCCACTGTTTCCGGAATCCTTAGAACTGGATGAGTATCCGGTATCCTGCCGGTATCTTCCATGGCCAGGCTCGCTGCTTCCAGAACTGCGACTTCCAGAGATTTTATATATGCCAGGATTTTCGCTCATCCTGTCATAAATCATTTTGCAAGAATAATTTGTGATAATTTCAGTTCTGCTCTACGGAACAAATGAAAAACAGTTTGTTGTACTACCTTATATTTTTTCGAGGGCCACGGGGTCGTTCGCTGGCAATGGATACTTCATCCATAGGTACTTCAGATTCCTCCTCCTCATCTTGTGAATCTTGATCGTTTGTTCCAGACAAAGCCAATCCGGTATCCTGCCGGTATCTTCCATGGCCAGGCTCGCTGCTTCCAGAACTGCGACTTCCAGAGATTTTATATATGCCAGGATTCTCACTCATCCTGTCATAAATCATTTTGCAAGAATAATTTGTGATAATTTCAGTTCTGCCATACTTATTCTATACCCTTGAGTTCTGCTCTACAGAAGAACAAATGAAAAACAGAAAAACAGTTGCTTGTACTACCTTATATTTTTTCGAGGGCCACGGGGTCGTTCGCTGGCAATGGATACTTCATCCATAGGTACTTCAGACTCCTCCTCCTCATCTTGTGAATCTTGATCGTTTGTTCCAGACAAAGCCGATCCTGACATCCCCAGTTCTATGTCATCTTCATAAATCCTGTCCTCAAATGTTTCACCTTCTCCAACTTCAGGGAGATTCCCAGTAGAAAGTGACCGTCTTCTTCCATTCTGAAATAAAACGTATGAATTGATAAGAGTTTGCCATTTAAGAATTAAAATCATTACAGTACTACTCTATCAATTCTGTCTCCTCTTCGTGATGAGCTTCTATTTGTGTTTTGAGAAGAGATGGAGTCCTGAGACCTTTGTTTATTTCGGTTCTGTGCTTGCTTGGAACTGGGACCTACATAATTCAACAAAACGTGCTTATACTATAAGATGTTTTCCATGAATGCTTTCCAGGAATCTCAATACTCAATACCTTTGGCTTGTCGTTTTCCACCAGATGAGGCATTTTTGACCAACCGAACTTTCCCCTCGGCATTCGGAGGGCCCATTCTTGCAGCTCTTTCCACAGCCCTTGCCACATTTTTGGACACAGTTGCTTTTTGCATCTTTGATAATTCCTTGTTTTTCTCTTGCTGTACCACATAGAGACGATAAAACTGCAGAATGATGACCAGGGTATTTTTGCACGTGAAAAAAATGTTCATGTAGCTGATGATTTTGTAGTAGAGAATAAGAAGGGCTCGAAAAATTAGAAACGGGGCATCCTGAAACATGCAAAGTTTGTAGAATGCAACTGTATATCAAGTCCAACAAAACAGTATAATTTTTTTTTTTGCAAAACCTGGAGAATGATGTTGATCAAGATCGCCCACACGTCAATATTGCAGCAAACTTCTTTCACTTTGATGATTCCATTAACAATCTTGAGCTTTGGCGCCTC
The DNA here is from genome assembly GCA_027743895.1 of Seira musarum. Taxonomy (NCBI): domain Eukaryota; kingdom Metazoa; phylum Arthropoda; class Collembola; order Entomobryomorpha; family Entomobryidae; genus Seira; species Seira musarum. The sequence continues at coordinate 11,965 of JAHZMX010000322.1, forward strand.
TTTCACTTCCGTAGTGATCCTGGTTCGACGAGCTTTTGTTGCAGTGAGTACAAATGTAAATTGTAGAAGAGACCATGACCAAATTGATAAAATTAGGAGGCAAAGGATACGATGTCGAGATATTTTTTCATCCTAATAACATTAAACAAGACCTTGATTAGTATGCGTCAGCGAATTAGTTTGTGATGAACTCATTACATCTCATTGATCATATCTCTATATCTACTACATTCATATAATGCAAGTATATCCATGAAATGTTTTTACTTTGAATGAGTCGAAGAACTCGATAATGTCTGCTGCAGTTCCAATGTAGACCAAGAGCAATTGGGAAAGCTGATCTCTGGTCAAACCGCCCTTCGGAAGCATCCATCTCCCAATGATCAAGATTAGCATTAGAAATTGTTCTATTACTAGTGACCCACATCTCTGCGTCTTTTGGGTTAAAAAATTCAGTGATTCATGAAGGATATTAGCCCCCGAAATAGATCATCGGCATAAAATAGAATCAAATTTAATTAATCAACTATGCGTTTGTAAAATTATTTTTTCTTTAATGAAAAAATTAAGTCTTTACCAAGTTGAACAGGTATCTTCAGTTCAACCTATTTTGAAATAACATCAAACAAACATAATTTAAGTTCTGGGCCATCACACATAGCATTGACATTACGTTCTCTAATACTTTTAGCAAAAAAAAATCATCCAGACTCAGACCATGTTTGAGGGGGCGTTCATCAAACGTTTGCGGTCTTAATGCGATAATAATGACTTGCGTCATTCTTTTCTACTGCGATGCTCTGCAATTTCTATACACATTTTTTTGTTTACGAATATTGATTTCTCGCGTACAGAAAAAAATATTCTTCGTGTGTCTTCCATCAAATACAGAAAAAAAACTAACTGCGCTGAAACTAAAGATTACTTGAAGGAATCAGTGAAGACTGGGGCAACAAAAAGGCTAGNGGTCTTAATGCGATAATAATGACTTGCGTCATTCTTTTCTACTGCGATGCTCTGCAATTTCTATACACATTTTTTTGTTTACGAATATTGATTTCTCGCGTACAGAAAAAATTATTCTTCGTGTGTCTTCCATCAAATACCAGAAAACACTAACTGCGCTGAAACTAAAGATTACTTGAATGAATCAGTGAAGACTGGGGCAACAAAAAGGCTAGTGAAACAATGACCTCGTTGGCTGGCGCAAAACTAGAAATGTAAATGCATCTACGAAACGACACAAAGAGTTTCAGTTCAGGCTATAATAACCGCATTTTACTTGTAAATGAGGATCATTAGGAACAAAACCGAGCAATATATGCATGTCTCAGATAACCCCAGTAGGTTATTAGGAACTACCCAACCCTTCCTTATAATTCACCTATCGAGTCTATTCTTCTCTACGTGCTTTTTGTAAATTATCTATCATCAGAGGTGTTAAATTTATGAACATTGTGATTACCCCCTAATATGTGCTTCACTTCCCACTTGAGTACATATATCTAGTTTCGTTTTTCGTCGAGCGTCATTAAAAACGGCACAAAAAGTGAAAGGCAAAAGGAGCGAAATAATAGGGAAGTGAACTCACAAAGCATCGCATTTCTCCTCATGTTTCTGCCAATTTCCAGTGGAGTCTACGAGATAAGGCTGACAGCAGACAATGGAGTTGTTATTTGTTGGCTAGCAAATCATCATTTATCTGACAGATTACTTCTCCTTGCTTTGCCTACTAGTACCATTTTATCATTACTGGATACTTTCCCTTCTCATTTTAACGGAACCAGCTTTTACCACTTCCCCATATCTCCAGTCATTCTTGATCCATTTAAGGCCAATTCAAAGTGGAAACGTGGGAGTTCAAGCGAAAAGAAATTGTACTTCAGACCACTTCACTTGACTCTTCGTTTGATTTGTGCCTCTTACCCTGCCTCATAAACGTACCTGTATCAAAATCCAAAATCTCTGAATGCATCATATCAGGAACGAAATATTCCTTCTCTTTTCTTTGCACTTTTCATAACAATAGTACTTCCTGTTTTCTTCACATCATCCTTTACCTATATTTTCATTCTCTGCAGTCAGAAAACCATTTCTCGTCGGTTCGATTTTTTATGTCGTAGTTTTGCCTTCCCGTCTTTAAAAGTCTCACTCAACTTTCACTCTTGATTCATTGGACGTACATTAGCGTATCAGATACTGTATGATAAATGGTCTTTTTCATAGAATCCATTTGCCCTACATTCAAATCGAAGATGAAGATGAAAGCGGGGCTATACATGTGTAACATGATTTGAATGAATTTCACATTTTCCTGCCGTTTTACTCGTTAATGCACTTGTTTTCGACAAGTTGATGATTGTCTTTTGTAGTGATGATGATGATCTATGGATGATATATATCATTCTATAATACTGTATATTATGGTTCAGTAGGAAAAATGTGCATGTCTCAAAATCTTAGATGATTTTTCTGAGTTTTATTCAAATTCTGTTATTACCCCAAATGTTTCCAGCCCAGGGATATCATCTTTAGCGACGGCAGTTAAGTTAATATCTGCAGCGGCTTCATCAGCTTTGTTTTGGAGAGCCATTTTACGGTCAAACTTGTCCACTTCGATGAGCCATATTGCAGGGACAACGCTGCACAAGTAGAAGAAGACACTCGGGCAGAACCTAGCGAAAAGGCACCAGATCATTTAATCAGCATTGTGGATATTGAAAAGAGTAACTAGCCTGAATATTGACAATTAGATACTATTTTGGAAAGCCTGGCAATCTGATCGATACGAATACTAATAATCAATTAATAGTCTCACTTGAAACTATTTTCTCGAGTGAAAATATTTAGATTCGGCATAACTAAATTCCAGAAATAAACAATCGTGTTTGGGCTTACCATTTCCATTCTTGGTTCTTTTTAATGGTGAGAGTAAAGATGCCTTCAAAACCCAGTGCCAAAATGCTTGCTGTCAGGTACCACACCAGATCATTTAATCAGCATTGTGGATATTGAAAAGAGTAACTAGCCTGAATATTGACAATTAGATACTATTTTGGAAAGCCTGGCAATTGATCGATACGAATGCTACTGCTAATCAGTCAACAGCCTTTCTTGAAACTATTATCTCTAGTGTATACATGAATATATGTATTTAGATTTGTCATAAGTAAATTGCAGAAATTTTAAAAAAATCGTGTTTGGGCTTACCATTTCCATTCTTGGTTCTTTTTAATGGTGAGAGTAAAGATGCCTTCAAAACCCAGTGCCAAAATGCTTGCTGTCAGGTACCAATAATATGGGTCATTCTTAATTGCCGTCACTCTCCAAATTGCAATCAAACCATGCGCTCCAAAAATGATTCGAGTGAGAATTGCTTTTAAAACAACAATAATTTTTGCCATTTTCTTGAAAACTTTATCCAGACAAAAAAACTCAAAACATGATCACAATTCTATAAAATTGATCGCCAAAACTAAGTAATATTGTGGATAATTTTATGATCTGAGAGAAAGAGACACTTTGTTCAACCCTTGGGAGAACAGAGACTCCATATCTTGGCCTTGTTCAATTCAAGGATACTGGTAAACTGATTAAGGGATCGAATCAAAGTGCTCCCGGAAGCGTGGGCATTTATGCGATTCAGGAATGCATTAAGTCATATTACCTTTGGTTTTGACGTATCATCGAGCTTTTTTTCAGGTATGGAGAAATGTTTTAACCCTAGTTTTTTCACCCCATATCATATCCTGTTGGTTGTATCTTCTGGATGCATTATTGGAACCACCACATTATGAATTCGCAATCGTTTTATAACAAGTTTGGTATTATTAAACTCTTCCTTTCCAGTAGTTATGAATAACTCTAGATTCAACATAGCGAAGATGAGTACAACATGGAACAAGTTTCTAATAGAATCGTAAAGTGAACTTCCTTTGAGTAAAGTGGACTAATAACATGAATGAAGATTTTAGAAGCTTCTCTACTCTAATTCGTTATAAAAGATTTACTAGTGAATCATCATTCGAGTATAGCAACCGTGTAGGTGGAGTTTGGTTTGGGATACATCTAACGAAAGCAATGAAAACATTTGCACTGTATTATATGCACCATGCAGATTTTCGATTTGTGCAAAAAAAATGGTTAAAACGATTGAATGAGGGAGCGGCACTTTAAGGGTATATACAACTAACGAATAAGGGAAGTCTCTTCATGGATCAAGTAAAAGTAAATCTAGTTCGTTTTATATGAAAATATACGTGCCGTAGAGTATGAATCAATGAATCAATCAACAATTTACCATTTTAAAAAATGAAATAATTGTGAATTATGCAAATCAAATGAAAGAGCCTTTCCTTCTTGTTGGCAAAACATTACTTTTATTATTATAAATATTTTCATTTGTTTCATTTTTGTGAACGTACAAAGCAGCAAAAATTATGTTTTTATGTATTAAGAATAGCATGGAATACCAAGAGCAAACTGCACAACGTACTTGAGAGGTTTAAAACTAATTTATTGACCTACACACGAGTCGTATTTTTATTTGTTTAATATTTTTTTTATAATAACACAAAATATTTACAACGACTAAATCAAAATCCGAAAATTATATGACGTAATATTATATTATGTCACTCGTGTGACACACAACGACTTTGGCTTTACATCAATTTTCATCAAAGTATCCACTTTCGCACTTCCAAGGTCAAACATATTGACATTAAAGTAAATCAAATATTGATAATTATTGTTAGGCAAATCATTTTGTCCTTTTAAACTTCATTCAATAAAGCATTTAAACGAAATACTCTTCAACATTTGTTTTCATATTATCACACGTTTTGTTGAGATTTTGTCTCGTGAAATGTGTAATTTGACTTTGTAAGTACAGAAGCACTCAATAATATTTGGCATGCATTCATTTCAACTATGAAAAACTATTGAAAATACCTATCAGTTTTAACTAAAACCATCAAGAAGAACAAACCATCATATTTTGTCCACTTAAAGTTACGCACTTCTAACTTAAAGTTAGAATAATTATTGCAATGTTGGAATTATTAAGTACAACTTCAATTCGTTATTTTGAAGGTGATGATGTTGATGAGCAAGTATTGGAAAATTTGAAAGCTGATTTGAATAACATAGATCATTTCTAATTGCAGTAAGTACACTTCGTTTTTTTACGATTTTCATTATGCCATTTAGCGTATTGTTGCAATCAATCAACAGTTTCAATTAATATTAACGCTTGCTTAAAAGTTAAATTTGATAAATTGGTTAGTAAGTCACCGAAAGCAAATAACAATACATAACAGAAATTGCGAGAACTTGAAAACAAAATAATAAGAATAAGATTACTTATCAAAATTTTTTTAACCAACAAACAATATGTTTAAAGCGGTTTGTCCGACGTAACTGAATAATATACTTAAATATATAGTTGAATCTGATACTAATTTAAACTTAATAAAGATTTTTTGTCGATTTGCTCAATTATTCTTGTTAATGAATCATTTACATTTACTTGTATGATGTATACGAGGATTATTAATATAATGACAAAGGTTATGTACACGAATCAAATGTCGATTTAACTGCCTTTTCACATAAAATTAGAGATAGAATAGATAATTATAGAATGTCTTAAATGTAATGTAGGAAAGTTATCACTAGTTTAAAGTTAAATTATGAAATAGTGTAGCCACATATTTATGTATTTAACATATAC
>JAHZMX010000323.1:0-10960 GCA_027743895.1 Seira musarum
CTTTCCTTTGCTTAAGCAACTTAGAACTTTCGTTTAAACATTTTGTGCAATACAATGTGGAAATGTAGATTGAAAAGGACATGAAAAGGGAAGCGGACGGGCAGACCCAATACACAGCGTAAGGAAGCGTTTTATAATACTTGACTGAAGAGGCATAAAATATGACAAGGAAAAGCATTCATCGACACGTGGTTGGCGATCGATAAAGCAGAGTACCATTTAAAAAATGATTCGTATTCGCGTAAACGGAAACCAGCGATTATGTAGATGCAATGTAAATTCATTTCGAGAAAGTACATGACAGTGGCTAACAAAATAGAGCTCACTCTACAAATCTCAAATGCACAAATGTAGCCAAAGTAGAACCTTAAAAATAACTGGAGCACGAGCATTACCAAATGCCCATGGTGGGGAATAATTGTTGATAAGGGATATTCAAATGGATCCGAATTGACTGCAATTCCGAAGGGTGCTATAAAAAGAACAATTCCGAACATGCCCCTTATGAGGTAATTGAGTATTACTGATGTTACAGCCCAACTATTGTCATGGGTGAAACGCTGAGATATTTGATAGTTCTGCCTTGCTAGTGTTGTAGTTAAATCACTTAGGCACGATAATCCGTCCACAAGATCCTCAATATTTAGAATGAGTACGTAGGCATAGCCGCACCCAAGAGTTTCCGAAATGCCAATAGCAAAACCAAAGAATGCCAAAACAGGATCTTCCGTCCATTTATTGTAAGCAACTGTAGCGCACGACCCGAACCCAATTACAAAATTGATGATTGATATATGAAAGTACCATACGAAGTAATGGTGCGATCTGACTCCTTCTGAATAAAAACTTTCGGTTACTGCGTCCCATTCCAAAATACATCTGACCCGGAACCGTTGATATAGGTTTTCGTGCAGCGTTAGGGCTGACATACAATGTGAATTTGTGTGTGTGACACTGCTCCTACGTTTTCGGATTTTAGTAGCCATGTCCTCTAATTTCGTCTTTTAATGGAAACAGTTAGACGGATATTTCAAAACCCTGATAATGCTATTTAAAAGTATTTCAAAATAAAAAATACCAAATATCTGCCAACGTTATTGAATGTCGCATCACATCAGAAACAAACTGTAATCAAATCTCCTGAATAGGCACTGTACGGTTTGAAATTGGTAAAGTCTAAACAGTTTGTGAGTTTTCGTGAAGGAAGTTTTAATCAATATGCTTGACAAAGGTCCACCAGGTACCACTATGTTCTGAAATCATTTCGGTTTTTAAGTCTTTTTCGCAAACTGTGTTGTACATTTAAAAAATGAGTACATTTAATGTTTTCTAAACTTTGCTTTCTTCAAAATTGATCTAATGTTTCAAAAGCGGATATGACTTTTAAATATAAAATTATTTCTTGAGAAATTGTTAATAAGACAATCAGATATTAGGTTTCATGTTTGATTTTTTACGAAACATTTTTTTAGTTGAACTTCTAGGCAGTGACTTGGACTACCTCTCGCTTTCAAATAAGTATAAAGTTTTGCAGAAGTACTTTGTGTATAGTTTAGTTTTTATTCGGAAAGGTTTTTGGTTTTAGAGGTAAACGAAAGGAAGTAAACCAAATTATACAGTCAGTGATTGTTTCACTTTTCGTAACAAATATCGAAGAAACTTTGTTCCGGTTAATCAATTAGGATACGTTGGCATAGCCTGAAAAGCTAATCACTGACAACAAATGAACTTAAAACACCAATATTATATGTTATGTCGAGCACAAATGTCTATTTTAGGTATGTCTAATAAGAATGTGTTTTGGTTATAAACCATTACTTTCGCTGGAAGTACGAGGAGTTTTTTTTGCGCACTTAGTTTTAAAAAATAATGGAAAATCTTGCGCAAAAGGTAGAAAATTATTTTTAAGCATCGTTCGCCAAATGTCGCCGCACTGACATTTTCTTAAAATATTGCGGAGCCAACTTTATTAGCTTCATTAATATAAAATGAATTCTGTTTCATGAAAGACTCTCCGAACATTAAAAACCCATTAAATTCCAAAATTGGAATAAGCAGTCTATTATGCGCCGTCCGCCAGTATATTTTACATATTAAATGCCAGCTAGCCCCTAAAGTTTTCCTCATTTTGAAATAATTGCCAAAACCTTTAATACAATTCTACTTTAATAAAGCTGATAAAACCTATAAAAGTACGTAGCATTGACAATGAACTGTAAACCAATTTGCAAACATTCTCCTTAACATTTGTTCTGTAGTTTGGTCAAGCAAATAAAGATATTACAATCACGCCAAAGAAGTTTCTCCTTGGTATTGCGTCATTAAAAGAATTTTAAGAAACGTTTCAAATAAACTATAACACCGTCTTAAATGAATTGACCGTAAAAATTTACGCCTTATAGTAACCGTCATTCTCATTTTTTTGCGCCCTGACATGAAGCAACCGATTGGACACTAATAAACACGGACACATCGAAATCAATTCCACCGTGATAGCTCATCCAACAATAATTTGATAAAATTACATTAAGTAAGTCTAAAGAAAAATAGATTAAGTAGAATTTATGGTATAACTATGCTTATAAAAACGAATAAAATACTTACGCTGATGGAAAGCATGGCGGAGACATGTCTGTAGAAAAGCGTTGGGTAACGGAGAAGTCAGGTTGAAAGAGTTGTTATAAAATAAAAATATGCATGTAAAAAATGTATGTTCTATAAGTTCAACTGGAAAGGGTAGGGTCCTGAGCAAAACATAACCTATGCGCGTACTACTGTTTTTGAACAACCGCATCACGATATTTTCCAATGGGAGCAAACGTATCTTATGTGATTACTACAAATTTAATCTGTCGTCTAAAAAGAAAGCATGACTATAATACGGAGCTGAAAATTGGCACACACTATCTGGCTTTCAATAGTAGAATGCCATGCATACGCTCTCATTTTGTCTAGCATTCCAATCGTTTTCTTTCACGTAGATACTGAAAGACGTAACTAACTAGGAAACCACATGAAGCGACAGGCGAACTATAGGAATGTAGTTACAAACTAACGCAGGCACATAGCAAGCATTCCATTGTAATATCTGAATTAAGAGCTCCTGAGACACTAAACAAGATGGTTTCTTTCATGATTTTTAAATTCGGAAATGGCAAGGGTAACCTGTTTTAATTGACAAATATGTAAATACAACACTAGCATTTAAACGGAATAACGAGACATGAACTCCCGTGACCAACAGATCAAACAGAAGATCACGCTCCCGAGTCTCAGATGTACCGTTTTGGATTTAGAGAAGCAGGTTAGCATGGCGGAAAAAATTACGCATGTGAGATAGAAGCAAATACTTCTTTATCCATTTCCCAATTGAAATCCCAATATTTTAATGAAGAAGTAGTTTCATCGATTGGACACAGTTAAGCTAAAAGTAAATTCAAGATTTTATTAAGTAAAATTGAAAGGGCTTACTTGGTCCTGCATGTGATACAAATAAGTTGGTGCTTTATTGTACTTATATGTGTAATATGCCCACTGTCCTTTTCAGAATATCGATCTACAAAATTACGTATAGAATATTTATACTATAATCGGATATATTCCATTGGATGTAATTTAAGGACGTCTTAAATATACCACTTAGTTTTTATTTCTACATACTAGTTAAGAATTACAGAACTTCACTGATGTTCCTCACAATGCATACTTATTATGTCAAATTACACCCGACGGGCTTATAGGCAGACCTACTGACTACAGATCTAGAACAAACTGGTTTAAAAAAAATATTTTGTTTGGTAGCTCAATTAGGCTGAACGTCAACAGGCTTTCCAAATATGACCGATTCTACTTGCATAAGTGTTCTGTTTGGATAGCTTTTAAGTTTTTGTGACTGAAATCATTGCTCTTTTTCAGCAGGACCTTAATTTATTGTCATTACGTCTCCCGTTTTTGTGATTGTAAAAATAAAAGTCTATCGAGTTTTTTTTGCTTAACAAATCTGTTTTATTTTGTATTTGACACTGGCATCAAAATTATATCAACTGTTCTTAGAAAAGCCATATAGAAAAGCAATGCCAATGTTTCCTTATTGATTACAAAGAATGTACCACACTTAAATGCAATCGGTTTCAATGTTCTCAGACGCTTACGTATAAGACGTCTTTCGCTGAGACTCATAAAATTTAAATGAGTTACTGCTTTCCTTTGCTTAAGCAACTTAGAACTTTCGTTTAAACATTTTGTGCAATACAATGTAGAAATGTAGATTGCCGCAGACATAAATATAGAGGCGGAAGGGCAAACCCAGTATACAGCGTAAGAAAGCGTGTTATAATATTTGACTGAAGATGTATAAAAAATAACAAGAAAAATAAAACCATTTGCATAAAAATGTTGACAAAGTGACCTCCAAGTATTCTTTGATACATGGTTAGCGATGGATAAAGCGGAGTACCATTTAAAAAATGACTCGTAGTGCCGTAAAGGGAAACCACCGATTATGTAGATGCAATGTAAATTCAGTTCGAGAAAATACATGACAGTGGCTAACAAAAGAGAACAAATTCGGCAAACTTCAAAGGCACAAATATAGCCGAAGTAGAATCTTAGAAGTAAATGAAGCACAAACATCGGCCAACCTCTCTTAAGAGGAATAATTGTTGATAATGGATAATCAAACGGGTCTAAATTAACCGCAATTCCAAACGGCACCAGAGTCAAAATAATTCCGTATAAGCCCCTTACAAGGTAATTGAGAATTCTTGATGTTCCCGCCCAACTATTGTCCTCAATGAAGCGTTGAGAAATGCGATGATTTTTCCTTGCTAGTGTTGTCGTCAAAACACTAAGGCACGATAATCCATCCACGAGATCCTCAATATTTCTAGTGAGGACGTAGGCAAAGCCGCACCCAAGAGTTTCCGAGATTCCAATGGCAAAGCCAAAGAAGGCTAACACAGGATTCTCTGACCATTTGGTATAGGCAACGGTAGCGCAAGACCCAAATCCAACGACAAAGTTGATTACTGATAGGTGAAAGTACCATAAAAAGTAGTTGTGTGATTTGACTCCTTCTGAATACAAATTTTCGGTTACTGCATCCCATTCTAAAATGCATCTGACCCGGAATCGTTGGTAAATGTTCTGGTGTAGTGTCAAGGCAGATACACAGTGTGATTTTGTCTGTGTGAATTTATATTCACCTTTGCCTGCGACAGTTGCCATTTCCCAAGACTTTTACTTATTAAATAGTAAAGGTGATATTGTAGTACTCTGAAAAGTTCATAAAAATTGCTCCAAAGTAAGAGATTAATTAATTTTTAAACTTGTTTACCTTACCGACTGTTGCACCAGCAGTAAACAATTTTGTATAGTTTTATAAAATTGGCAGTGGCAAATTTTAAATCTGCTAAGTTTAAACCTTTTGAATATTCTGCTGAAGGAAATTCTTATTTTAATAAGCTCTTAATAATCATAGGCTTCATCAAGTAATATACCAATAAGGATTATATTTGGTCTTTTTTGTACATTGTATTGTGCAATCAAGACACCGGTACATTAATTTTGTTTGCTGAACTCAACTTTTTTTTAAATATTGAGTGGATATCTTAAGAAGAGATATGTCTTATAAGTAAGTAAGATATGTCTTATGAGAATTTCACAAGCAACTTCGATCATTTGATTTTTTAATCGTTTTCTAAGCTGTCAATCTTGGGCTACCTCTCGCATTTAATAGGTTTGTTGAATTTATGTTTTTTTTTGCTAAGGTCCTGTCAAATGTATCTCACTTTTTGCAAAGAAAGGTGACTGGAATTTCAGAACAAGCCGAAAATGCAGACAGAAAACGTCGACCCATTTTACAACCTTTTGGCATCTGGCCACGAATCCTGCTGCAGTAACAGTCCCTTCATTTATCGTCAGCAATAACAAACGAATTTTACTCCGCTTAGACAACTAGGATTCGCTGCGCTAGTGCAAAAAGCTCATAACTTCGATCTCACACCAACCCAGAAAGTACATAAAGCAATAATGCTCACCTGATTTAGTTAAGTAAAAACTAATGGGAAATTATAGCGCTGTAAGTAGAATTATATTTGCTTCTATCGCTTGTCCGAACATTGCCGCACTGATATTACTGAATAATACGAAGCCAACTTTATTGGCTCCTTTAATTTAAGACGAATTCTACTTTTAAGAAGAATTACATTAATAATACATTAAAAAGTTTGATCAATTACCGAAATTTAACCAATTCAGCGTCTTCCTATATATCTCTTCTCTTAAATGCCAACAAAGCCATTAAATTTTCCCCATTTCAAGATAATGGTAGAAACTTTAATAAAATTCAACTTTAAAAAAGCTGATAAGATCTATTAATACGTAGCTGATTTATTTATTTGAGTAAATAATTAATGTTGGAAAAGTTGGAGGAGACATGTCTGAAGAAAGTCAGACACGGGTAGTTGATAAGTCAGATTGAGTTATTATAAAGGCAAAATATGCTTGGTAACACTGCTATGAAAAAGTTGACTTCTTTTTATAGGCAAGAACTCTGTTGAATGTATTTGGAATCGATTGATTATGGATTCATTTTAACCATGATATAAGTACCAGAATATGACGCGCTGCCAGGGTGAATACAACATCTCGGGTAACAATGAATGCATGAAATGAATACCTGATCACCCATTTTTGATATAACTGTTAAAAAAAGCTTTCCCTGTCGTCCGCTTGTCACATCAGCAAATGCAATTAAACCAATTCTTGAACGAATAAGTTTTCAATTTGTGTCGACATAAATATTTAAATGCGACAATGAGGCTAACTAACCCAGCTATCAGCATTCCGCCGATCTTAATTCGGTCGTCCAATATTAAGCTTTTTGGAATATTCCAGCGTATGCTTGGGTTTGCACTCGTAGTATAAAAAGAGGATAGACGCTCAGTATTCATTTCTGGCCAAAATTCACGTTTTAAACGTATTCTTTTTCCTGCCATTTTGAAAAAGATACCACACTGAAGCTTAAGTATTTCAAAAGAGCCACCGAGACCAATATGATACTGATTTGGGTTTTAAATATTCGCAATTGGCGAATGTAGGTTTGTACCAATTTTCGTGATTGGTCTCAAAGGCTCTTTTGGGATATTTATGATGGCCTGGCTATGACTACCTAGCGTCCATGGTTCGTTTCAAACACCTTGAACAACTCACATGGAAAAATAAAGATTATTTTCAATGGGCTTGATTAAAGGCGCATTTTGTCGTGAGCCAGCGAAACACTTTTTTGCCTTGGTTGCTTGGAAACAACTCAGGTCCGTGAAGACGGCATGCACGAACAACACTTCATTGATTTTTGAACTGGTGTGAGCTGTGTATGAATTAACCCGAGATCCGAGGGCACAAAGCAGCTTAGTGTCCCGGGACCCTGGACATCCCCTCCGGGCAAGGAGGGAAACTCGGTGGGGCTCATTCGGCTCGGTGGCGAGACCCTCGGGCGGATGACTCTGCACTTAAAGTCCTCTGAAAGAAGAGTAAACCTATCGGATTTTTTTAAATCACCCGAGTAACAGTGGGCAGTCACCATAATGAGTCACCAAAAGGCAACCATATTTAATGTCACTATTCATGTCAAAGTTGAACTTTTCAACATTTCACAAATCAATTGGGTCTGTAAGTGACCAATTAAAAAATATCGTGGTCGTTGTATTTTGCTGTTTGACAAACGTATAGGACTTTAGCCCTGAACATTTCATGAGTTGTACATTTTGAGAATAAATTGATAAGGGATGCTTCACCAGTTTCAGGAATAACTAGCCCTTTTCACTTTCATTCCTACACATTCATTGCGTTATTTAGTGTTGCTGGTTGCGTTTTACAGCAGCGAAGAATGAAGATGTTGTTGTATAATCAAATCAAACAGGCTGTTTTAATACCAACGATTGCTATCTATAAGTAACTGAAAATCGATGATAAAATATGAGCATGGTTTTTGGTGAATCAATGAGCCACCAATTAAACATTTGCAAGCACTGATATGCATTGTGTACAAGTTATTGTGGTTTGAAGAATTTTTTTTCACATTAGCAAAGTAGAAGTTGCGCTGAAGAACTTCAAATTAATGATGTCTAGCTTTTCTATGCTTTCTTCATTTTCCCAAGTTGTTCGATTTTTGCTACGTTATCCGAACATAGAACAGGAATGGACGGGACAGTTTGTCTTTTTCGAAGGCATAGCAAAGTCGTTTCCTTGTAAACCACCTACTTATGTTGTGGAATGGCAAGACTTCCAAATTAATAAATTTTGGATGTTTGTCTCTCTGCTTGTTAAATATGATATAAAGGCAAACGCACTTCACATTAATTAATTAAACGTGCGTTATAACAACTAATTTCTTATGAGATTTTGTCGTTTGACAATTCCGAGCAAGTAAATCTACTGACAAAATACTGGGTTTATGAATGTGGGGCTCTAGATGGAAGTCGGTTAAAAAAATATGCAGAAGAATGTCTCGATGCGCTCATCTTGAAAATGACAGAGGACACCAGAAGTATTGCTGAAATTCCATTGCAATGCAGAATACTTGCAGAGGTTCACGCTGACGACGCTGTTAGAGCAGCAGAATTAAAAACTTCACGAATAGGTACAGTCCAGGTGATGTCATTTTTTGAAATGTACAAGCTCCACACGACGTTAAGCTTTAGTAGAGTTATATACAAGCCCAAGAATTATTTTAAAGCGCATGTTCAGGAGAGCCTTGCATAATTATTTCCCGACTGGCTAGAAAAGTTTAAAACGTACTTGACTCCAACTGAAAGAATTGACACCGACAAAATATCTTTAATAGGACTGATTGAAAAAGATCCGACGACGAACGACAGGAAATTTATACATCGCACCATTGCTGAATTCTTATTGGCTGAGTTTCTAGTTCAAAAGTTAGGAAAGCTTCATTCCTGTTCGGAGCTATTCTTTACTGAAATATTTGGACGTAAAGGTGTCCATTCGACTGACCTGCAAACACGACCAAGTTTATACGAACTGAAATATCCGAGCTTGGCGTATTTCCTTAACATGCATATGCGGCATCACACAAACTCTGTCGATATCAACCTTACTAAGAGCGACATTATTAACGCAGAAGATGTCTGCATTACAGTGACTGGCTGTTGCAGTCATGACCTTGAAGAACTTTTTCAATTTACCGGGAGATATTTGTCACAATGCGTCCCTGAAATTCAAAATCAGCTTAAAGATAAATATGTCAAATATTTACCTCATTACGCGGTAGAAGAGTCTAGAAGTCTTTCGCTTATTAAAAATGTATTAAAATTAACAACTGAGAAAATAGGAGTAGAATTGAACTATCACGTATACATACCTACGCCTACTAGTAAATCAGACAAGCACCAGTATCCTTGGATTCAAGGATGTACGCCACTTCATGTGGCTGTCTACCAAGGAACAATGAACAATGTAGCGTATTTGCTGCGAGAGTTTGTCCCACAGTCTTACAGAGTATCGGATTTGTTGCGACTTTGCGTTTACAACAGTGCTAAAAATTCAGAGGTCATACTAGAAGAGAAACAGGCAATCATTGAACTACTTTTAAAAATGTATCCTGGATGGCTAATAGATAACGCTTTTCCCTCAACTGAACCATCCATTTTGCTGGAGCAAAATATTCATAACACATTGTTTCAATATCTCGTTGAACTCGGTTTAGACATAAATGTGAGTTCTGCCGACCACGGAACTATACTGCATACATGTAGCAACACTAATGTATTACTGTCTCGTTTGAAATACGTAGTCAATAGAAACTTCATGCTAATCAATCATTCCGATAAAAATGGTCGAACACCTCTTTTACATGCCATTGCTAAATTTGGAACCTTATCAGACGATATTTTAGAACTATTTCGTAGAGCTGGAGCAAATTTTAATGCTGATGATAGATGTGGTGGTTCAGTACTTTATTATTCAATCCGCTACACAGGCAATGCAGACTTTATTGCAAAAGTCATTAGTCATGGCGCTGTAATAAACTACAGAAACGAATATAATAAAACCCCTCTAATGCAAACTATTGATGGAATAGGAAAATTTAATGATGAAGTTCTAGAATTGCTCGTGGACAAAGGCGCCAGTGTAACAACTGATGACTCTGAGGGGAATTCTGTTTTGTTTCTTGCCATCAGTAAATCAAAAAGCATACATTTTGTCAATAAAATCCTTGAACATGGTGCAAGCGTGGATCACATTAATCGGACTGGAGAAAACGCAGCTCATGTTGTCCTTAAGACCTACAAGAATGATCAGGAATTTGCATTAAGGTTACTTAATCTACTTGAACTTAAAGGTTTCAATGGGTACAAACAAAGAAATGCTGACGGTTACACACCATATGACTTTGCCTTGACATTAAAATACGAACACAGCGAACTTCTAGCATTTTTGCTGACAAGAAAAACACATTGTGTGGTACAGTAATTGACCTAAAGCTGCTACGACAAAGTACAATCGTTTTTGTATATTTAAATTGCTATTGGTTTAGTTTCGATGAGCTCATGGTATAATCCTTTTTGAGGTTTGCATATGATATAAGGTATTTTAAAACTACGTCGAGAGCTCATTTGATTGAATTGATCAAATAAGTATAGCTCCTTTAGCCATAACTACTGTGGGCACGTGAATATTAGCTGGCTAATAATAATACGCTAGCAAGCCTTAGAACTTAATAGATTTGTAGTTTATAGTATATAGTTATATAGTTTTGAATGGGAAATAAAATGTACTAATTAATGTAAATGTAAAGTTTATTTGTTGTTATCACTAGAAGCTTGCAATAAAATCTTACTTGAATGTACAAGTAGGGGTGGATCCAAGTCAAGTCAACTTGAAAATTTCAAGTCAATTTCAAGTCAAGTCAAGTCTGCAACTTGAAATTGACTTGGGCCGA
>JAHZMX010000324.1:0-29210 GCA_027743895.1 Seira musarum
GTGCATGATATCCCTAATTAGCTTCAATTTTTAAGCAAACATTCATGCATAGAAACAGTTTTATCAGCCAAATTCCGAATAATTACTTGGAAAATTGTGAAGTATGGTGGCCTTCCATAATTTTGCTGACCTCTAATTACTACAGTCAATCACACTGCACTGGTATTAATTTTTAATGGCCTTTAACTTAGGTACTTCACATTACCCCAGTCGGTCTCTTTCTCACAGACTACGTCATAATTCATTTCAGTCAATAGCAACAGTAATGCATTGCAATGTCGCTATGTTGATTTCGTGTAAGGATGTTCATCTTTATCCAAATAAACCAATATTTTGATATAAAAATTAAAATTAAAAATTACTGTAATGTTTCCGCTGTAATGTAATGTTTAATGTAATGTATTTCTTTCGAGTCCAAAATTACTTCAACAAAAAATGAATTAAACCTGACATGGTTTTATCTTCTAATTTCCCAATGAAATCAAACAAAACTTACGTAACACTAATCCCCTTCACTTCATTCCTCTGCTGAAGCTCGACACATCATTAAAATCTGCTTTTCCAGGAAAAGTTTTTCTGTCATGTTCATTGCATAAGCCCGCAAGCACAACACAATACTCATTTTCACTGAATTGCCACAACCACATGCGAGTCGAGTGAAGTGAAAGCCAAAGAAGCTTATGTACTTACGTCCCAAAAAAGATCTGCAAATGATGGCCACTGCTATTGCAATAGTGATTATGTAAGTGAGAATGTTCTTTTCTGTTGAAATTGGAAGTTGACGTGACTCGACATGAGTACAATTGTGAATGTTACATGCACCGTAAGTCACGGCGTGTTGCCGCTCTGCGGGATACTATTTACTTTCATAATATGTGATGAAATGAACAGGAATGTTTATGGATATGACAATTGACAATGAAAACTATAATAGCAAAAGCGCACATTTCCATCTTATCGCTATTAAGAGAGCTTGAAAAAGTAGAGCGCCGAGTCATAATTCACGTGAATTTTGCAACAATTCCAGACACTTTCATTTCATCAGCATCAGTTTCAAAACGGTTAATAAGATGTGACAACATGAAATAAACTGACAATTAGATTGAATCGCCATTTGCATTTAGTAATTGTTGTCAGTCATTTAAGGTCATCGTTTTCAGGATTCCGCATAATCTTTTAAGTTATTCGCAGATCGTACGTATTCTGCGTTGTGCCATTCAATTTACGGCCAATTCCCTTGATAATGCCGTTGATGTATTTAATTTAACTTTACGTAAACATCACCGCGGATATAGTAAATATTCAATCTCATTTTCACAATGCAATACTTTTAAAATATTATTATGCTGCTATAGTCTTAACGGAGATAAATCTGTCACAACTAAAATTTGGATGATTCTCCTTTAATGACATAAAGTCATTTAAATTGTTTTCACTCGAGGTTTAGTTGTAAGTGTATCATAAAGTTTTGTGAATTTAAAAATTTAAGAACAAAACCTAGGTATTTTAGCTAATGAATTCAAATATATAAATTTTGATTTTTAAAAAGTTCAGAAACAGCCTGTGCAACATCGAAACAATCAAAGATCTCGGAAGCAATTGAATCTTTCACTTTTCGAGTTTGGAAGAATACTTTGCTTTTCATATAATGACAGTAAAACCCTCCGCAAGTGTGTCCTGGATCAATGAATTTCGTTTTGTCAAGCAAAATGAAATGCAACAAACAAAATTGATATGACTTTATGCCCTATTAAAAATACTCATTGTTACATAAGCAGCGTTCTATTACAAAGCTTAAAGTATGCGCATGGTTGAAGGAGTACCCGACCCGCTCCAAAGAAAGTAAATTAATTCTTCCAGAGACTGATGTACGTATGCATTTCTCCTTGAGACTTAACATAAGTAGCAAAGCCGATAAAGCCGTACTGGAGAAACCTCCGAAGTGATTAATTGTATCCTTGTTTGAATGCAAATAGACATGTTTAACCTCAAAATGCATTCAAAATATTCATGTGAGCCATAGACCATCACTAGCTAAATGTATTATAACCTTTTTTCATAATTGATGAATACCATGAATATCCTTTTAAAAACCTTTAATTTTCCTTGAGTCACTTTCCTAGAAAAAAAAGAACATCCATACAAAGCGTTTTCTAGTCCAAGGTTATAGATAGGCATTTTTCAAATTGCCATGAAAAGGCTTTTTCTAAGCCAAAGCTCAATCGGCCAATTCAATGAATAACTTATGCAATGGTATTGTTTCATGTTAAGGTTATTCGCTATTCGTATGCAAAACAGGCAAAAAACAGAAACGCGTAGGACGTATAAAAAATAACTTTTCCTGGAAATTGTGAATAGGAAACAAATCCGGAGGAACACTAAACTTCTTCCCGTTTTATGTGGGAGGTTTTACAGCCGTTTTTTCTTGTTGGATCCTTTAGAGGTTTTTAATAACATCATATTTCCTTTTAAGGGTTTTGAACAGGACGTAAAATAAAAGGATCTTGAGGTAGGATGTGATGTAATGCGGAGATCGAGGATATTTGAAACCTATTATGGGATGTGCTTGAGGTCTGAGAAATTTGAAAAAAAATGTATTTGACGTAATAATATTTCTTCGGGACTGGCCTAGATAAAATAGGACCGTGTTTTATGGCTTGGCAGGCCAAATTGTGATGTTAAAAATAACTTATTTTATAATAAGTAATTGAAGGTGGATTTTTAAATTGGACTTTCTTGCAATGATTTTTCAAATGGATTTTTTTTGTATCAAATGATGGCTTCTCTTATATTGAATTGCATAATGATAGCCCGCAAAAATACAATTTAATTCTCTGTTTTCTACGTCAATTGTCAATAACGGATAGATTCACTTCCTAAACCAATTCAGGGCAACAAATTTCATAAGATGAAATGGTTCCTTAATAAAAAGCTCGAGGCTTGACAAATACACAGGAGGACTTACCTCCTAATGACCAAATTGCAATAGCCGATATGCTACCTATTTACATTAGTTCATGATCCATGAGCTATTTGTGTTTTAATATGAACTGAAATATTTTTTAAAATGATTTTTACTTGGCTTCTAATAAGTGAGCTCACTTCTCTTATGAAAGTATTAATTTCATAGAAAACCTTGCTACCAACAACCTGTGAACAATGCAATCTTCAATTGTCACGGAATTCACAAAAATGCCGTCTCATTCTAAAAATACAATGTTCTCGCTAGAGAAATCCAGTTTCTTTTAATCATTTCCCTTTCCACCTACTTTTCTCTCCCTCGCAATCACCCCAAAATAACAGATACGAGGCGGAATACCCTACTTTCCAAATCAAACGGGAAATGGACAAACCTGGAAATCAGTATTCCTACCATCAAAACAATATTTTTTTTCGTAGAACCCAATGCCAACCTAACACAATCGAGTGAGGAAAACATCATTAAATATTTCGTATCCGAAACATGATTATCCATATCACCTTTCCTACATTTCCTTAATAAAACTTTCCTTTTTCCTGGAGAAAGGCTTTGATGATGATAATGGTGAACCGAATAAGTCGCTTGTAATATTATCCTTTGTCGCTTTCTCTCTGGAAATGGGCTGAAGGCGGAACGAACAAACGAGAGCTAGAGGTTCTCGAACTCAAACCGTGGATGGATGTTCGCTTTGAAGAGGAGATATTAAATTTCGCAAAAGTAATCTCACAAGAGGGAACTCGATAAAGTATCGTAAACAAGTTTGAGCGTTCCACGAAAATTTGAGAAGAAGTAAGCTAAAAAGGTTAAACAGAAAAGAGAAGAAAATGAAGTGTACTTTAAGTCCGATTCGCCGGAGTTTTTGGAAGACGCCAAAGGGACTCAAATTAAAATAGAGCCATGGATTGATCACAAAATTACAAAAGGAGGCAGGAATGTAAGGATAAAAATTCCATGTCCCCTCTCTTAAAAGTGATTTTCATTTTCTCAACAGCATTAAAGATTGAAATAACAATACTCGCGTCATTATTATTTTCATTTACCATGATAAATTTTCTTGTATCACAGATTTTCTAATGAGCGATGGTGCAGTCTGATAGAAAGATGGATTGAGGGACGAGTAACTGTCAACACTACAATTTATTTCCAGTTTAAATGATTTATTTCGCCCTTAAATACCTTCAGAAATGTTGAACAGAATTCTACTTAAACATTTTACTCATTAAATACGATTTAAATGTTTGGCATAAGCAAACTTTGCAAAACTTTCAGTTCATTAAATCAACAATTTTTTATAGATACAAGGTATACGCCACTATATGCATAATTTGTCATGTGCCAGTTGTTATTAGCAACAGATATGACCACTGGATTATCTTGTGTTTTGTAAAATAATACAAAATTAGTT
The DNA here is from genome assembly GCA_027743895.1 of Seira musarum. Taxonomy (NCBI): domain Eukaryota; kingdom Metazoa; phylum Arthropoda; class Collembola; order Entomobryomorpha; family Entomobryidae; genus Seira; species Seira musarum. The sequence continues at coordinate 4,386 of JAHZMX010000324.1, forward strand.
ATCTTTCTTTCGTGATAATCAGAAAAATTATCAAGTTAATACTAACCTTATTGTTTGTGAATTAGAACTTGTTTTTTTTGAAGTTTTTCGTAAGCTGAAATTAGATGAGGTATACCATTTCGTAAGCACAAATAAGAAGACAAGAGATGCGAAAGGTTTTTAGCTGGATTGGAAGATGGGAAATTGACAAACACGAATTTAAGTAGAGAATCTTCGCTCGAGAATTTCATTAATGGATACCCGCGTGTATTCGAAGTTAGATGGGAAGTTCATTTTAAATCCACAAGCCATCCACCATTTTAATTCATTCCAAAAAACCCGAGGTTTTGCCATCTCCTTGCCCAAGGCAAAGTCAGTTCTCACAATCACCTCGTAACTCATGTTCATCTATATCAAGGACAGCCACATAATTACAAATGAAGTTGTGAAAGTAGAGAAAGACGAATATGAAAGGAAAAATTGTCTCCAGTGCATTTTCTATTTAAGCAGTTCCACACAGCTGCAGTTACAGCCACTGCTAGCGTGTTCCTCTTTTAAGTATTGACTTTAGTAAAGTCAACAAAGATAAAAAAACAAGGACTGCTTATGAGTCTTTCTGTGTCCTTCCTTCGTTGACTGACTGAATATAAACTACAGTAACAGGTCTTCATTGCCATTTTGTCAAAAGTCGTGTTTGTCAGTCGGCGAATTTCTCCAGAAAGTTCTCAATAGACTTAAGTATGTACCAAAGGTTTCATTTTGGTGGAGGAAATTCATTTCTGGAAATGACAGTAGGCGTGAATGCAGAATACCAAAAATCTCCTTAGAAACGAAGCTAAATGAGTATGGAATCGTGAGAAATATTTTGTACTATCCTGATACCTTAGAATGGATCGGAGTGAAAGTGTAGAATTTGTAAGTTAATAGATTGCATCTCTACGTAGTGGCTGTTATCATCGATGTATGCTTTCTGTAAGCGAATCTGGAAGTTTGATAATATTAATAAAAGCTTGCAAAATTTAACCGAAATAACCGCAAACTTCAACGGAGAGGAGTTGTGACTAAAGAATTCCGATATTATCAAAATATAAAATGCCATTCAGATAGGCGAAATGCTTATTGTATGTTTTGTATGTCAATTACGTCGATTAGTTGTTGTAAAATCACATTTAGACATGAAAATATTCATTTAACGTAAGTCTGGAGAGAACACTCGGCACATTTTTCTAAAAAAAATTGTTAGTTCGACAGATGCAGATTCAGTAAAACAATACAAATTCTGTTGAAGACGCATTGCATGAGATTGAATTTCGAGTGGAATTTGTACTAAACTGAAACCGTGGTGAAATAAAGCCTGCGGAATAACTAACACCGACAACAAATAATCCTTAACTGTGGCCATTACTCATTCTACGTAATTAGTAATTGATTATGGAACACGATGCCATGGTACCTAATGTTCATGCAAACGCCATGTGGTGTAGATTTTGCAAATTCGTCGTCTTATCAAAATCAATAAATCAAAATATTTTCGTAATTCCATAATGTTAACCTAAACAATTCTGAAGTCAGAGGTCGCCACCCATCCACATTTACAGAAATGTTCAACATAGGCAAAGTACCTACCCAAATTGTCGTTCTACACATTACCAATGCCAGCAAAAGCCACTGCTGCCATATAGATATAGAGCACTTCCTTCTAGTTGCAATTTCAAATTGAACAAATCCCCATTCAATTTTCACTCCTTAAATCCTTTCTATCTTGATTTCATAACATTATCCTTGTATTAAACGAAATTCCAGGAGGGAATTCCGTAACAAAGCACAAAGAAGCCTTGCGTCGAAAGGTCACTTGTTAATCCTCAAGGTTTTTTCTCACTTCCATTGATTCACTTTTCCCTTTGGTGAAAAAATGGTCATTTTCTTTCGTCGGCACTCCTTGAACCAAGAACAGTTTGACTTCAAGGGAAAGATGATAAAGTATTTCAGGGAAAGCCTATCGATTTTTTGTCTTCCGCGATATAACAATTACTATCACAATCCGTACAGAAGTATTTCTATGAAACATGTATCACAGAAAAGCAGATTCACACTTTCATTAATGCAAGATGAAGTTGAATCTCAGAGTGCTCAACTTCCCCAAATGAAAATGTAGAAAGTGGGTAATATAATGGATACTGATACTAGGGATGGGACGAGCAGCAAATTTACCGAGCCGAGCTCGAGCAGATGTGGTTTTCGAAAAAATTTGCTCGGTGCTCGGCAAGCCGAGCATTCGAGCAGAAATTTCATTGATTTTTGTGTAAATGGCAGCAAAGCTAGGCCAACAATTCAAAACTCGAAATAAAAATGATGAAATTGTGAATAAACATTAACAGAAGTTGAATTATATATGTATTCCAGACACCAACTGAATTTGCTAACCAAATCTATTCATGAAAATGTAGATTTTCTTTGATGTTAATGTGAAAAAATAATTAATTTTGCTCGGAATTTTGAAAAGGTTTGTGCTCAGTCGAGCCGAGCGCTCGGCAAATTCGAGTGCTCGTCCCATCCCTTACTGATACTCATTTATTGAATGTAAGGAATAAAATCATTTTATTTTGCAGCTTCAAAGGAAAAAATTGAAGTTGTTTCTACACGAACTGATTATTTAATTTTAAATTTCATTTCCTTTATCATTTGCCCCACCAGGATATTCAACCTCTGCTTTATTATAATTTCATGATTTTCACAAATTTCCTAAAAGGCAAAAGGCCTTTGATTTAAACTTCATTATTTCACAGATTTGAGCGCAAGTTTGCTTCAAGGAACTGCTATTGACGATATCGATTTCAAGTTACCCAACTTTTAATTAGGAATATTCATAGAAGTGACAACTCCACTTAACTTTTCTTTTTCTTCAGAAATTATTTTCATTTTATATTTAAAGCATTCATTTAAACAGTCCTTCAAAAACGCGTAACATCTAAATAATTTCATTTTTAAATGTATCATTTTGCAAATCTAACTTTAGAGATTAAAAACGAGAACAATGCACTACAACTATCCCAATAATCAACGCAAATTATGAAATCTAGAACTAGTGTACGGCTTAATTCGACCTTTTTAATTATTAAAAATTGATTGATTTTTTTCGAATTCCCACACTTAAAGTTATCTATACCCCAAATCAATCTCTATATTTGTTATTTTTAGTGTATAAATTAAAATTAGTTGTCTATTACTTCGTGATAATTTCCGGGAATTAAAAACTCGTGGTGAGTTGGTGGATTCATTTAATATTAAATATCCACATTTCAGGTACTACATCCCACTTACAAATGTTTATTTCCGTCGGGCAGATACTGAACGGTCATCTTCTACCTGGTAAATTCGGGTTCTCAATGAATTTCTGTAAAATGGCTTCGTCTTGAACACTAAAGGATTATTAATAATAATGTAATGCGAGTTTGCGAGTCATAAACAATTAACTAACAAGCGCGATTGAACGTGAAAACTAAATTTGGAATTTCATAGCATCCGTTTCATTTCATATCATTTATCCAACATTTCCTTCAAATAACAAATTTACTTCAACAAAAGATAAATTAAACCCGTTATGGTTTTATCTTACAATTTCCCAGCAAAAATCAAACAAAACTTATGCAATCCCCTTCACTTCATTCCTCTACTGAAGCTCAACACATCATTAATATCTGCTTTTCCAGGAAGAGTTTTTCCCTGTCATGTTCATTGCATAAGCCCGCAAACACCACGGAATACTCATTTTCGCTGAAATATCATTACCACATACGAGCCTAGTGAAATGAAAGCCAAAGAAACTTAAGTACTATTGCTTCCGGAAAGGATTCTGCAAATGATGGCCACTGCAATTGCAATAGTGATTACGTAAGTGAGAATGTTCTTTTTCGTTGAAATTGGAAGTGTCGTGACTCGACATGTGTACAATTGTAATTGTTACTTGCGCGGTAAGTCTTGGCGTGATGCCGCTCTGCAGGGTTCTATTTACTTACATAAATAATTTGTAATGTAATAAACCGGAATGTTTATAGATACGACAATTGACAATGGAAACAGTTAAAGCAAAAGCAGACACTTCTGTATTATTGTTAATAAGAGGGCTAGAAGAAGTAGAGTCAAGTCATAATTCATGTGAACTTTAGTTTTCATATGACAAAATTTAGTCCCTGTCCTTTCATCAGTACCAGTTTTCAAAACTGTGGAAACGATGAGAACATGAATTGAGTTGAGAGGCAATACGCAAGAATTTTTTGTCACCACTTTGTTGAACCTAAAACACCTTATTGTTAAAATTCGCAGACTCTATGCATTGCATGTAATGCCATTCGATTTAGTTTTGAATTATGCTCTGAATGTATCTGGCTATAAGAGTATAAATATTGCTAGGGATATAGTTTTAAAATATTGAATTTTCTAGTTTCTTAAATCATTTCCGATTAAACCTAACCTACTTGGTCTTTCTGGGGTTGACTTCTATCGAACTTAAAATTTTCAGAGTTGCACTTAATTTACCCAAAGTCATTTAAATTCTTTTCATTCAATGTTTAGATGTGGGAGTGTCATGTTGTGAATTTAAAAGTATCAGAAAATAGATGATTGAGCTATTAAGATACTGATATAATATTTCATGGTAACACAGGTCTGTCAAAATTTTACAATAGACAGATTAGGAATACAAGCCCAGACTTGTAGATTGGGCTTGTAACTTAGAAGATCCGCCTTCTAGAAACACAGTTTAGGTTTTGGGCTTCTGCAAGATTGGGTTTGTAGGCGCGATTGGGGCAATATGATACATGATTGGGAATGGCGCCATTTTGAAAAAGGTAATTTCATTGCCTTGGTGCCAGAAAATTGTTTTTCAGCCGACTTTTCATTATTGGAGACGGTGTTCAGATTTTATCGAAAAGCCGTGTAGAAACGGCTTCTGGGTTTGGCTTACAAGGCCAACCACAAGCTGTTTTGGCCGAGAAGTCCAATTCCTAATCTGTCTAATTGTGATCTATATCCAGCAACATAATCTGCAATGTTTCGATGTTGCAAGAATTCCTCGCTTTTCAGTAATGACACTCAGTTCCGTTGCACAAGTACCCTTGCTATGCAATGGGCCGTAAAATAAAGTGCGACCAACAAATTGATATGACTTTATGGTATATCAAAATTCATTGTTACATAATCAGCGTTCTCCCTCCAAGATTGAAGTATGGTTGAATGAAAACACACTTCAAAGAGAGTATGTACATTAATTATTCCAGAGATTGATGTTCGTATCCATTTCTCTTTGAATCTTGACATAAGTGCCGAAACCAATAAAGTTGTTTTGGAGAAACCGCTGAAAAGAATTAATTGTCTCCTTGTTTCAATGTAAATAGAAATGGTTAACCTCAAAATGCATTTCATTTGGACCCTCACACACGTAATACGTATATTCCATAATGGATGAATACTTAAGCATTCCCTATTAAAACCCGTAATTTTCCTTGAGTCATTTCCCTTTAGCAAAAAGCGCTTTCAAGTCCAAGGTTTTAAAGAATTTTTCAAATTGCCATGAAAAGGCTTCTTTAAGCCAGAGCCAAAGTCAAAGCTCAATCGGCCAATGCAATGAATAATGCAAACGTATTGTTTAAAGATAAGATCATTCGCCATTCGTTTGCAAAACAGGCAAAAAAAACAGAAACACGTGGGATGAGTTTGTCTGTGAGCGATAAAAAGAAATTTTCCTGGAAATTGTGAAAGGAAAAGAATCCGGAACACATTAAACCTTCTTCCCGATTTATGTGGGTGGTTTTACAGCCTTTTTTCTTTAGAGGTTTTTACTAACCTCATGTTTCCTTTTGAGGGGTTCGAACGGAACGTAAAAGATTGGATCTTGAGGTAGGATGTGATGTAATGCGGTGGTCAAGGATATTTGAAACCTTTTGGGATATGCGTGCTTGAGGTCTGGAAAATAGTGATGTAAAATGTATTTGACGTAACATTATTTCTTTGGAACTGGCCTATATTATAGGTCCCGGCCAAATTGCGATGTTAAAAAACAACTTATTTTTATTAGGCATTCTTCCTTCTCTAGCGGATTTACGGTTAGCTTACAAGGGTCTAACAATATTGCGTTTTCGCAACTTGTTTATAGTTTGCCCATCCAATTGCCATAACGAATGAATTTGCTTTTTAAACTAGCTAATTAAGGACAACAAACCTCAAATGAAAAAGGGTTACTTGAGGCTTGATCAAGAGTGGTCTGCTCAATAAGATAATATGCACCGCTTCCGTTTTTGTTGCTATTTTATAACTTAATGTAGAAGAAGATATTAGATCCTGCACAAGTTTTGTGCTTGTCGAGGATAGATCCATTACGAACGGACGTCATTAATTGTATCTGCCATTTGGTCATATCTAAAGGAATTCAAGCAAAACGGAATTTAGAATTTACATGTGGTTACAGTATTTTTATGTTTTGCTTTTGAATTCATTATGCATTTAAACACGACAATTTCCCCATAATTTAGCCGTGTTTGGTATATCAAGAGGTAATTTTGCAAGGATTTTTAAATGAAAGGCTGACAAAAATTCCTACCCAACTTGTCAGAAAAACTCATTTCTGAAAATTATTCTTACAAATCACCAAATTTGACTTGTATTTTGACAATTATTGATTATTCCACATTAGACTCAGATATTAATAGATACCGCCTATCTGGCCAGTAATAAAATCCCAAAATCTACCTGATTCGCAAAGTTGCCGTCTCATCAACATCAATATCGTCTACTCGAAAAGAAAAACAGTTTTTCTTATCATTTCTCTTTGTAACTACTTTTCTCGCCCTCACAATCGCTGCAAATTATGGATATGGGGAGTAATACCCATTTTTTTAAATCAAAAGGGGAATTAACTTAACAAGAAATCCATTTTTACACTAATCAAAACCATATTTTTTGTAGAACCCAAACCAGCACAATCGAGCGAGGAAAACATCATTTAATATTTCGAACACAAAACAAGATTATCCCTTTCACCTTTCCGGATTTCTTTGATGAAACTTTCGCTATTCCTGGAGAATCGCTTTGATGATGATAAATGATAATGATGAACAGTATAAGTCACTCGTTAAATTATCCTGAGCCGCTTTCCCCTTGGAAATGAGCTGGAGGCGCACCCAAGCGAAGCGAACAAACAGGAGCAAGATATTCATGAACTCGAACCGAGAATGGAGGTTCGCTAAAAGTGATATAGAATTTTGCAAAAGTAATCTCGCAGCGTAGCTTTAGTTGGCTTGAGTATTTGGACAACGCCGAAGAATTCAAAATAAAATTGATCACAAAATAATTGCAAAAAGAAACGAAAAAATAAAAATTCATCGCTTCTCTCTTAAAGTGATGCTTCAGGGATAAAATTTAACATATACCAGCTACGACCAATCTATGTATAAGAATATATTAGGATAGGACCATGTCAATCAATTTCTTTAGTGATGTAAATATCTGTCCATAGTCTCGAAAAAAATAAAATTAAAGTTAAAAAATCCTCTAACATTTTTACAAAAAACTAACGGCGGATTCGTAATCAATGCAGACAACCAATTTAGAGTATATAATGTTTTTAATGCGATAGTGGGAGTGCAGTTCAGGGGGTTCCCTTGTGAGCCTGACAATAAGCATTGCAATTCATTTCTAGTTTGATAAATCTCAGAGCCGTTTCTCAGGAAAAGAATGGAACGATTACTCACAAGACTTACAGGTAATTAGTGTTCTTATTATTAGAATTATTATAGCAGAGTAATATAAATTCCGCAATTAATTCTTATTACGTTTTATACTGGATTTTTAAGTTAATTTTTACAAATAAAAGTTCGCCATATGTAATGTTTATAAATCAAGCATTCAAACTCATGTCCAATAGTTTATGACGTAGCTTTGCATTCGCTGTAGACGTTTAATTTAATTTTGCCGTTTGCGAATATGCATGTCCATGTCCTCTGCTCTTACTGCATTTAAATTAAAAAGCGAAGAGTGTAAAAGGAAATTGCTCACCATTACAGCACCAGAAGAAGTGGTCGAATCGTTTGGAATGAAATCGAACCTGTTCCGCGAAGCGGTGACAGGTTACCTTTCAATTAAAATTGATTCGAAATGATGAAATTGTAGAGTTTTGGTTTCCTCATATATCTCCTGAATGAATTACAGATTCTGATGTGAGTGATGATGATGCGATCGATTTTTGAGTATTCGCCGAGTAGTACGTAAGATAAGGAACTGTTTTAGTCGCTTATGAGCACTCAGTTAGGAAAAGACTGGCTCCCAGAAGAGTCAGGAAATTTGCACCTGGAAAAGAAAAGATTCATTTACACTATGTGCCCATTCACAATTCAATATAATGTTGGTTAATCAATAATCAAGAAAAAAGGTGATTGATGAATCCCTAAATTGACGTTTCTGTTGCGGTTTCCTTTAAATTTTACTACCAAATGCAAATAAGTGAAAAATCCGGAAGTCAATATGCACGCCGTGAACCAAAAGCTTATTGTTAGAGGGCAAACAACCGTTTTGTTCGTTTGCCTCTCTCATTCACAAACAGTCTTTTACCGAAACTGTGAACTGTTGCTTCATCCAGTATCCGTCATTCCACTTTCACCAAAAAACATGACTTCTATTTACAAGGGAACATTTCCGAGTGTACCCCCTCAATCGCATATAAGAGACATACCATCTGGACCAATTTTTTACACTGATCTCGAATCTGATTACAGTTTGCCGTTAAAATTAAGGAATTGTTTATAATTTTAATTTTTCGATCCGAATTTGCATCACTTTAGACAGGAATTAACATCACAATTGAAAATCACTAGCGTAATTAAAATAGGCAAAGCCTAAAGACTATAGGGAAGGTCAGTTAAATCGTTCATGGCACGGGTAAATTATCTGTCGTGGATCGATTTCGGTGATGGTGTGATACTGAGTCACGGCCTTTATATTGCAATGTATTACAAAAGCTTGAAAAAATTTAAATAAAAACTTCTCCATAATTTTAACGGCAAACCGTTAGCAGACTCGAGATCAGTGTAATAAACTGGTTCAGATGGCATATCTCATATTTGCGTTTGAGGGGGTACACTCGGAAATGTTCCCTTGTTTGACTTACAGACATTCAACAAAGCTCATCTCATTGTCAGTTTCAGTTCAGAATTCTGGCGATATTTATTTGTGATTTTTATTAATAGTGGGCTTGGATTGCGTTCACCCTACTTCATTATCTCATCATAAGTTATACTGAACGTGAACCGAGGACGAACCTGCGGAATAGTTAATTTCACGTTTGCGCTAAATTTCTAAATTCGTAACCATGATAATTTACCATACTAATTCATGTTAAAATCAACCATTGATATTATTGACAAGATGTCATTCGAAATCAATTCGATATATTCGTATTGTCGAACAACTCAAACCCGCTTCATCGCAAGAACTCATATTGCCAAGCAAATGTTTAATATCCCATTTTGGCTGAAATGCTTTTTAGCAAATTGTTTACAAAAAAGGATCCTTTCCTTTTCGATTGCGCAACACGTCTGAAAGGTTCCACTTAAGTCTAATTTAATCTAATCCGCTGCGACTTACAAATCACGACTGGCTGCCTTTGATCCCGATTTCTGCTCTAGCTTTAATCTAGGAGCTTGTTACTTTCACTTTTATTGCTTACTTTCCTACTTCTGTTGAGTCATGACATAAAGTTCAGATGGTCTTTAGAAAAAATTGGTAGAACTAAATAAATCTCACGCATATATTTTATGCCGCTTGCACACTTTTACATTTTACACTTCTCTGTACTTTGAAGCAATCCAGTGTTGTTTAAAAAATTTTATATCCCCTTAAAAAATTTATCCAATTTTTTCGAAATAGAACACAATTGTGCCCAACATAAAAATTATTTCCAGATGAATCTGAATTGGATTTAGCTAATTGAATGTAGCAGGAAAAATTTTGCATTATCATTTATGTGTCAAAACTAGACCAAATAAATCACAAAATAAAAACTACGAAGACCAATAAAATTATTGTACATCCGTTAAATGAATTAAAAGCAGCAGAGCAATTTCAATGCAATCGTAGGTCGACCAGACGTATTTGAAGTATTTAGCATAAAATTGATGATTATAACCCATTGTAGTCACTGATCTTAACTTAATTTCGTGTCTTCATCCTTACCTATCCGTCTTCATAAGAACTACTAACTTTCTCCCGGGAAAGTAGGGAAAGTACCACTCACATGCCAACGCATTGTACACACTTGTTTTGAAAAATTGATACAACGCACACAATGAATCACTCTCATGGGCCTCGGGTTAGCTGTGTAAACAAAAACAATTCCGAGAAAGTTCACCAAATGTTTTCGCACGTGCAAAAAACCAGATAAAACTGCTTCAGTCTGAACTTATATATTGGAGGTTGTTCGTCGGGCATCCACGAGCAGAATGAAATGTTCATGAAAGGCTACTTTCTTTGCCCTCCGATTCAAATGCACTTCTCATATCACGCGCTTACGTTTGTTTTTTCGTACTAATGGAATGAAAAATTAATCACACGCGAAATTACTCATGACTCTAACAGAGAATTTCTATGCCCCATTTCCACGCAAACTTTTTTCTCCACTGCCCACGCTTTCTTGAAATATTTTTTACTTTTAAGGCAATAAGTACGTTTGAAATGAATTTTGAGTACTGTGAAGTCCACTTTGCGAACAGCTAAGAGTGCTTAACGGTCGCACGTAAAAGCAAAGGAGGTTTAGAATGACGACGAGAGCGATTGTGAATGCTGCCCAACACTGCTGAAGTCGTTATGTGTTATTCCGACTCATGAGTAATGCATTGTGCCTTAAGCCGATTCTTGTTGAAAAGGACAATGGACGCTTGTTAGTCATAGCCAGGCCAAAATTCACGTTAGTAACATATTCCTGCCAATAGTAAAAAGATACCCCCATTGAAAGTCAGATATTTCAAAAGAGCATTCGAGACTACTTCTGATTCTGGTTGTGTTAAAAAATTCGCAATGAATTAATCTATCCTTGTGCCAATTTTCGCGAGTAGTCTCTAATGCTCTTTTGAGATATTTGCGTTTGGCCTGTCTATGACTACCGAGCGTCTATGGTTCTTTCCCTGCTGCTTGCAGTCTCAATTAATAAGCATTTCATATTGTTTGGCATTACCATTGTTTGCAATTTAAGTACATGAAAATAAACCAAAAATTTATTTTTAATGTATATGTGCACCAGATTAAATCCGTTATAGAAATAATAATCTTACTCACAATCAGTAATACAAAACTTTAAAATTTCAATCCATTATTGTAAACATACTTGAACCACACAAATTCGAACGCCACTTCATTTCGGATTTCAAACTTAGAGTAGATAAGGAACTGCACACTTTTCGAGTGAAAAAAAGAAAAGGGGTAAAAAACTGCAAAGAAAGCTCCTAGTTTACCCAATTTGTTGCGTTTCATGGATCCATTACTGTAAAAAATGACGCTTTTGTGTGCTTCAAGGCCAAGGAAGATAAGTGGGAAAAAAGGAAAAGTGGGATTTACCGGTAAATACCGATATTTCCCATTTTCCCGTCCAAATTTGAACACGATGAAATTACGGAGAGGTTGGAAGGACAAACCACCGGCCAACCTGGATGAAAATTTGGTCAGATTTAAGACAAATGAATTATTTAAATTGTTAATAATCAATGAAAAGGATAGTGCTTATTAGCATCTTGAAATCAACAATCACGGCACAAACGTGTTTCAGCCTTCATTAGATTCGACCTATTCTTTCTGGAGTTCGTAGGATTAATGATCGCCGATCTTGAGGGATGGAAGGGAATAAATAAGCAATTTTCAGTCTGAGTGAGGACTTTTTTTATGCAAGCCCTTTCTAAATTTATCGACATTGATTGAGCCCTTTCTCGTGTTTTCATTTTCATTGGATCAAGTTTTGGTAAATGTATGTATCCCTAATTTATTAAGATTTTTTTTCTATTTTTATCCCGTTCGTGTTGATCAATGATCACATGCAATTTTTTACACATTATGTTTCTTTCATACAGGAAAAAAATATTGGGATGCTATCCATCCCATTACCTTTTCAGTTTCGTAAATTGTTATTGATGGAACTTGTGTTGGGTATTTTGAGCAGTTCGGATTGACTTTTAGGGATGGTCGACAAATGAAATAAAAATTTATTCAAAACATATTTTTACTTGCTTGCGTGTTTAGAGGGTGATGTAAAGTCATTAATGAAGAATCCAGGAATATGACAAGATTGATAAGTAATTTTGACATAATCGAATTCCAGCAAACTGCTGTAACTGTATTTGCTACTCTTCAGTCCTCACAGAGGCTTGCAATCATGTGGAAGTTGTCTGCAACATTATCTATCTGTATTTTGATTTCATATTTTTCTACCAGAGTTTGGAATTGCATTTATTAATTATTCATTCAGAAATGGTTGATTGAAAAAGGCATAAAGAAGAACTAGAGTGTCACTATTTTATGGAGCATATTGCACGCAACATTATGGAATTTGTTTGCTTTCAATTACGTTAAGGAATAACCGTCAACTGGATCTATTGATGTTAATATTAATCAACGCAAAACGCTTCTGCACCACGACTTCTAGTCACGTCGGAGCTGTGTTCGGTAAAATTCAATTTACTTCAAGTTGTTAAATTTACTGGGTCTTCGAATTAGGGATGGGACGAGCAGCAAATTTGCCGAGCTCGAGCAGATGTGATTTACGAAAAATTTTGCTCGGTGTTCGGCAAGCCGAGCACTCGAGCAGTGATTTCATTTCTTTTTGCAAAAATGACTGCGAAACTGGGCCAACAATTTTAAAATCGAAACAAAAATTGTAAATTTATGAACTAAAATGACCGGAAATTCAATTTTATATGTATGGCGGACCCCAACAACATTTGCAAACTAAATATAATCCTAAAATTGCGGATTTTCTTTGTTGTTATTTGGGAAAAAACAATTAAGTTTGCTCGGTTTTTTAAAAGGTTTGTGCTCGGTCGAGCCGAGCGCTCGACAAATTCGAGTAGCTCGTCCCATCCCTACTTGGAATTTGGAATGGTAACACGGGAAAGTTCAATTTGACTCACCGTCGCCCACTAGTCACTGGTAGTTATTCGGAATTAACAATACCGAAAGGTATACGAATTTCAGATGCGATTGGTATCAAAAGTAAACAATATTTTACAGCTCCGTCAATGCCAAGAACGCATTTTGTTGAATAAGTTTTCATGAATCGCTCAATTACCCTTTAACTTTTCCCAAAAGAGCCTCTTAATCCAAAATTACTTGTTTTAAACAGATACAATCAAAACCTTGGGAATTTGGGCCATATTGAGGATTCGTAACGTAGCTTTCGGTGGAGCAGGTATATATTTTCCGGAAACGACAGTGAATGTAGTGGAGATAAATTTTGTTGACTAACGCGATTCCCCTAATTAGATAGGAGAGGAACTAAGAAATACACATAATAGTAGATGACTAATGCAGGTATATATTTTCCGGAAACGACAGTGAATGTAGTGGAGATAAATTTTGTTGACTAACGCGATTCCCCTAATTAGATAGGAGAGGAACTAAGAAATACACATAATAGTAGATGATTAATGCTTTCTAATAAAACTCTGTGCGGACCTCGCCATGGGCAAGTGTTGACTAAAGCACAAATACAACAGCTCTGGGTCTTTGTTGCGTAGCGACACAACAAGAGAGCGAAGTCCGTACGGAGTTCTATAAGGGATGCGATTAATTTGCTTGGAAGGAAATTAAGGTTCCACAAGCCATCTGCAACCAACTTAAGCATAAAATTTCTAGATTACTTAATAATTTTGGAACCATGGTCAAAAGACAAATTATTTTTTTGCGGATTGGTCTGTACTCGTGTTTTGTATATCTGTTTTAGTATCGGCGTTTAAAGATAAGAAAATGCATTATTATATCCGGAAATGACATATCAGATACCCTGAAATCCGTTATTTTAAATTACGTTGTAAAGTCATGCCCAGGTTAAATCATTGCACTGTCGAAATAAATTTGCATCAATTAAGTAAAGATTCGATTCGATTTTGATAAAATAATTATCGATTGTCAATTTGATGGCTTTGAACATGTATCTGTGGTACGACCGATGTACCTATTGTAGATTTTATATGCCAAGTTGGATACATTTCTTTAAGTTGCCGTTGTACAATAATTCCAGTATAATTATACTAATTATAATTTTCGCGACAGTAAAATATGATTTTCTAAAATTGCACTAAATTTCCGAACTCCAACCCATCCTTAATCGCTGAAAGCCTACCGTTCCACTTTATTCAATTCAAACAAAAACTATGCTACTCGAACTTAAGAAGTCTTCTCCCAAAGAAGTCTCTTAAGAAACTGTATCACCCATTACTCCAAAAGCAATCCTCATTCCGATCTGATTTCATTTTTTGCTAAATCCATGTACAATTTCTACATCTTTATTCATTCTATGAGTCCTATACCCAAATAAATAATTCTCCACTACAACTAAAATTACATCATTCACTCCTCTGCAATCCATATCCTATCCTTTATCCCTCCCACGTAAGTATCATTATCCTCGTACTCATCTCATCCTCCTAAAAAAAATTCCAGAAAGGATGTCCGCAATAAAACGTAAAGAAGCGTGGAAAGGTCATACTTTAATCCCCCGGAACTATTTTCACTTCCATTCATGGATCGGATTCTTTGTAAATACATTCGCTTTTCCCTTCGGAAAGATATATTTGATCGTCTTCATTCGCACTTTTGGAACGAAGGACAATCCCACCTCCTGCAAAAGATGATACAATTTTTTATGGAGAGCTTAATCGAATTTTTCTTTCTCTGTCAGAATCACAAATTACGACTTGAGAGGAAGTTATACGTTATACCTATGAAACATGTACTTTTATTGTGTGTTGCATAACGCTGGATTCCTATTAACTTTTTACTGCTAGTAGCAGCGGATGGAAGTGAAACTTAAGGAGCTTAATTTCCTCCGTGACGTAAGCAAATAAACTGGACAATAAGTGGGCAGTGGAAACTGATACTCAGGTCGATGTTAGTACGGAACAAAGTCGCTTTTAATAGTTTTCTGTTCGCTGCTGATTGATGATACACAAAAGCTAAAGGTGAAGCTAATTGTGATACATTTTGTCCCCAAAATGTTTTTGTTTATTCAACGTAATAAGAAGGTAGTCCGATACTAACATCTTTAGTTAAATATATTTCGCAATATTAGTAAATTCTTGCACAACGGCTTTAATTCACAATCAATTGCCATTCTCTTTCAATTTAAAATCATGGAGAAATTTCCGAAAATAATGAAGTGAGTTCCATCGATTGCATTTTCAGAAGATTTACCTTTGGCATAGTAAAAGAGGCTTGACTGAAAATATTTTAAATTTTCGTTTCAACTTATAACCAAGAATTAATTACTACCTGATTGATTCATAAACAAGACACTCGTTGAATTTTCGCAGAACGACTTTTATTTCAGCGTTTAAAGCCTTCAAGGTTTCTAATAAAAAAATTTCAGCCTTTGAATTAAATAACACTATTTATCATTTTACACGAATATTTATTTTTAAAATATAGCTTTAGCAATTAGATAGTACAAAATATTAGTGAATTCGTGGTTTCATTTGTAGTCATGTTACACATCAGGTGCAAATAAAATATTGTGAACGTCGGTGTCACATTTACCTGTTGACTTTTTGAGAAAATGGTGTTCGTTTGAATTTGAACTGAATAAGTCGTTCGCTAAATTATTCTTTGTGGCTTTCGCCCTGGAAATGAGCTAGAGACGGAACGAACAAACGAGAGAAATCGATTTCGAACCGTGGATATAGGTCCGTTTTGAAAGGACCATATTAAATTTTGGAAAAGCGACATCGCAAGAGAGATTTCGATGAACTATCGTAAACAAGTTTTAGCGTTCCTAAAAAATGTGGGATGAATAAAGGATCAACCGAAATAAGAAGAATATGATGCAAACCCATAATAACATGACTCAAGTTGACGTTTTGGAAGACGCCAAAGGGATCCAAATTAAAACAGAGTCACGGATTGATCACAAAATTACCAAAAAAAGGCTGGAATGTTAAGATAAAAATTGTTTTTCTCATCTAATGATTTTAATTTTGTGAACAAAACGCTTAATTGAAATGACAATACTTGCGTCATTATGTCTTTTCATTAGCCATTCCAAATTTACAAATAATCTAGGTAGTCTCCAAGCCTCTATGGGCTATATGAGAAACCGAAAAATTGTGGGATAATTAACTGTAAATATTACAATTTTATTCCAGTTTAAATGATTAACTTCACCTTTATACTTACAGAATTGTTGAGCAGAAAACTACTTAAACATTTTACTAATTAATGCCATTTAAGGGTTTGGCATAAGCAAATTCTGCAAATCTTTCAGTTCATTAAATCAACAGCTTTAAATTGCTGCAAGGACAGAAAATTACTTAAACATTTTACTAATTAATGCCATTTAAGGGTTTGGCATAAGCAAATTCTGCAAATCTTTCAGTTCATTAAATCAACAGCTTTAAATTGCTGCAAGGTATACGCCACCGTATGCATAATTTGCCATGTGCCCCTCTTTATAAAGCGACAGGTTGGATCATAGGATCATAGGGTGCTAGGATTGTAATTTCATAACCGACTGCAGCAGTAAATTCGTGATCCGTAATTTGACTTCGTAATAACCAAATCAGAGAGAGGTATACAGTACTCATACGTGGTTAAAGTTATCATATTAATATTGATTTTATTGTTAGTAGATTAAGATTTTGGATTTTATTGTATTTGAGTTTTTTTTTAAGCAGGAATTCAATGTAATAGTAATGCACACGTCGTGGCATCATTATTTTGCTTTCGAGAAAGTTGTTTTATGAGGTAAATTTATATCTGCCTTGAAGCTAAGGACTGACAAAAAAAACTGTAGAAAACACGGGATGGAATTTCGCTACTAATTGTAAATTATATAAATCTATTGATTGTTCGAAATGGTGAACATTGCTTACTTTCACTATTACAGTTTTTTTATGCAAGAATGAGTAAATGCCTTTGGTAAATTTTGTAAATATAGGATCCATTAAACTAAATTCTTGGCTACAGATTAGGTTAAGAAAACCTTGAAATTGTTTAAAAATCTAACCCAGTTAAAGTTGAAAACCTTTGTTGACATTGCAATCATTTGAATAGAGAAAGTACTTGTCAAGATTAGTTTTTCATGAGAAAATTGGAAAATTGAATGAGTAAGCTTTCCTGTTCCCCTCTCGCAATGAAATGGGAAAGACAGAAGTAGACATTAGTGAAGACAAAAACTCGTATACGTAAACAAGTTGGACTAATACTTGAGTAAATTGTGCATATAACGGCGGACATCTAGAAAATGGACGAATATTGTCCTGAGGGTCTACCCATTTGACAGTATTGGGAATTGCAGGTGTACAAATTGGTAAATGCCTTCCCAATTGAACAATACTACCAAAACCATGTTAAAACTGAATGAATTTTTGTAATATTAATTGTTCCATTGACACTGGAAAATAGTTAGTTGAGCATTGTCGAATCGAATAACCGCGGAACCATTTTCAAGAAAAAGCATTGAACGATTAATCATGAAGTGCACAGGTTGAAAACGGGTGGAGTTCAAAACATGATTTACTTTGGTATCGCTTAATCCAATATAGGCATTTGCGAATATGCATGTCAATATCCTCTGCTTTCACTCCACTTAAATTAAAATAGCAAAGAATGTAAAAGTTTTTGCTCACCATTACAGCACCCGAAGAAAATGGTCGAACCGATTGAAATGAAGTCGAACCTGATCCGCGAACCTGATTTTTAACGTTTCGATTAAAAATGATGAAATTGTAGAATTTTACTATCCTCGTATTTCTCCTTCTTAATGAATTACTGATTCTGATGCGAGAACGATGATATCATCGTTTTTTAGTTTTCACCGAGTGTGGTAATGCCTATGGCGTACGTAAGGTAGGTAACTGTTTTGGTCACTTATGAGCACTCAATTAGGAAAAGACTGGCTCCAAGAGAAGAGCGTGGAAATTTACACCTAGAAAAAAAAACAGAAAATATCCAATTACTTTTTATTAATATTTCCAAGCCTTTATAAATGATTTGAATTTCCCAGCTTTCCAAATCTAATTGTAAGTAAAAGCATTTGAATTAAAAGTCATGACGGCCTGTCATGTTTGCGTCGTTCTCGTGTGGTTATTAGGCAAAATAGATAAAGTCGATCAGGAATAATGTAATATGCAAATGTGCCATAAAAACAGGAAATATGTTTACATGATCGAATCTGATTTTCACTACTCTGGAGCACAGAATTTTACTGAAGAAATTTGATATTCGATTCAAAGTTAGTTTCAGTTCGGAATTTTCTCTGAATCCAAGACTGTGATTTTTTAGCACCTTTGGATTGTACATATTTGGAATACCCAAATCGATACTGTTCACAACGCTATAAAACCTGTTGGTATGCGCATTTCATACTTGTGCCAAATTTTCAGAGTGGGTACCATGATGATCATTCAGTAACTCGAATCGAACTCAACCTTTGAATATTTAGAGGGAGCGAATATGGTGCGACATAAGAAATCAATCCGTTATTTTTTCGGTGTTACCGTAAAACTCTCTTCCTCCCAAACATTCGTTAAATCTATTTTAATTTCGTCAAATATTCCCTTTGCTAGGCTAAAATGCTTTCAAGGAAACTGTTTACAAAAACGAATGAATCCTTTCTTTTTCGAGTGCTCAACACATCTTAAGTCCAATCTAATCTAATCCACTTCGACTTACAACTACAACTCACGACTGGCTGCCTTTGATCCCGATTTCTGCTCTAGGAACTTGTTACTTTCACTCGTGCTGTTTACTTTCTTACTTTTCATCATGAGTCATAAATCAAAGTGCAGGTGGACTGCGACAGGTTTTTAGCAAATTGAAAGAAATAACACTCACGTTTTTTACTTTCACTTGCCAGCTTTCACTCGACTTCACAAAGGAAAAAGTAAGTAAATATTAAAGAATACTGTTCTACTCTTTCATATGGAATGGAATGCACTTTACAAAGCAAATCAGGAAAAGAAGTCTCGTGAACTGTTTACAATCAAAGACACTGAGCTGGTAGAAAATATCTGATGTTACATGAAATTTGGTTGCACCACAATAAATAGACACGGGCGTGTCTCTCGTATTTTGGGGCAATCCAAAAGATATTCAGCTGCCTCCAATAAGAAAAAAACATTAGTACAACTTTTTGAAATAAAATATTAACCACAAAAATAATTTCCAAATAAATCTGAATTGGAATTTTGTTACGATTTACCTGGCAGAACTTTGTCTCTTATTAGATTTTTTTATATAAATTACTCCAGGAAAAATAACACCGACATACCAACGCATTAGACACACAATAAGTTCTGGAAACTTCGAACAATGAAATGTACACAATGAGTTACTCTCGTGTGCCACGGGTTAGTTGTGTAAACAAAAAAAATTCCAAGAAAGTTCACCAAATATTTTCGCCTTTTCGCACGTGCAAAAACCGGATAAAACTGCTTCAGTCTGAACTACAGCTTTGGAGGTTATTCGTCGGTCATCCACGAGCAGGATGAAAATTGTTCTTAGAGGGCTACTTCCATTTCCTTTCCAATGAGATGCACTTAAGTTTGTTATTGGTACTAATGGAAAGATAAATTAATCACACGAGAAATTATGACTATAACAGAGAATTTCTCAATCCTATTTCCACGCGATTTATTTTCTCCACTGCCCAGTGCCTACGCTTTGAATGTAATTTTGCAGTGCTTGGACTACACATCCATTTGAGAAGAATAAAGTGCACGTTGGGAAGAAGAAATAAAAATGCAAGTCCAACTAATTGAGAATCATTCGCAACCCCAATAATCCGTTATTCGGGTTTGTGGGTAATGCATTTTGACATAATCTCAACCTGAAAACGGAAGAAACATTGAACGGAATCCTTTCATTAATCGATTGGGGAAAATTCCTCCCCCCTCCCAGCGTTAACGTTGCCTGAAGGGCTTATCCATCAATATTTTACATTAATACGTTAATTACCATAACATTTTAAAAAAATTCAGCTTCACGGAAATTCATCAGAATTTTTTTAAAAAATATATCTATTATATCTGAACATACTTGGACTACAAACATTCAAACACCTTTGCGGTTGGAATTTTAGGTCAAACCAGATAGTAAATTTACAGGCAAATAGAGTCGGCAATAGTATGAGGAAGAAAATGATAACCACCTTCGATAGCTCTGATTAACTATTAACTTTATTGCTCAAATAACCCCAAGGGTTTACAATTATACTATATCCTAAACTATTCTGCTGTAATGCTAAATACAACTATTGTCCAAGTCATGGACCTATTCATATTCAATATCTATCTAATATACTGTTGCTGCTACTGCTGCTTCCTCCCTCCTAATCTCTCCTCCTAATCCACTAATCCACAGAATTTCACAAATATTATTTTAGCACTAATAATCATAACGACAAAGGTTGATATGTTGCTTGACGATATGCCCATTCCTGGACATTCTTCCCCCTCAAAGACAAGAAACAAGATTGAGTGCGCGCGTGCCTGCACAGTAAAAACGCAGGCGGTAGTTTATATTGTGTAAAAAAAAGTCCGCTATTTCGAGTTTACCTCAAAACCCAACGCGTTTCACATTATCATTAAAGAAAAATCGTTTGTGTGCCGCACGGTATAAAAAGCTACCCGAAATTGCCATTCATTTTTTTAACTGGTCTGTGCTAGCTTGGCATAGTACATGCTTTTACCTTGCGACAATGAAAGTAAAATGTGTAAGTGAGGTCACCGTCCTCATCATAAAAGTACATATAACTCACATTCACAGTCCATTGACATTGATTAGAGGAGGATGAAATGGAAATTCTTCCCACCTTTTATCCATTCATGTCAGTGCTGGACGAAGTTTGTGACTTTCAATTTCACTTCTATTTTAACTTTTTTTTTGAGGTGCATTGCTCTTTGAAGTATTTTACAATATAAACTATAATATTTATTTGTGAAATTTTAAATTCGTGTTTGATAAATAGCAACGACTAACGACCTGTTCTCTGCAGAATTCAAACGGGATAAAACGGGAAAAGGAGGTCAGCAAACTAAACATCTTTTATGCCCACCCACAATCCTTGATTGAGTTTGAATACGATTAGACGAATAAATTCAATGGATTCAATACGCAGCCAAAATTACAATAAAACAGCGAAAAGATAGTGCAGAGAGACACAATGAAATCAAGGCAACTTCTACAACTATTTTTCCATTACTTTATGTCCGAAGTGTATCTTGATAAGCCGGAAATGTGCGTTCAAATAATAATCTTACGAGATGTCGTTCAAATTTTTGTACGCTGTGTAAAAACCGGTTAAAACACCAGTAAATGGTGCACCTGATTTACACATTGAAAAATCTAGTCTGTGTAAACGCGACTGAAATTTAATCTCCGTTATAATTAACGTAAATTTTTACTTGTGCAATTTTCTCAAGAAACGTTTCCTATAAATGAAAGCTTAATGCGTTGTAATTAGTCTTGATATATGAAGTCATCAAACGAGTTAGATGTGACGGTACTTAATATAAGGAATTAATTAATGGGTAGTGCTAACACTGGAACATTCGACTATGCAATGCCGACAAAATTGTGCCATTATTGGAGGCTCGACAAAATTAATAGTTTCATCGCGTTGCAAAATTTGCAAAACATTCTGAAACGGAAAAAATTATCAATGAATTTGATGCAGAAGACGAAGATGGGTTTGGTTAAACGACCTCATTAAAAGTAGTAGACAAGCTGGGACTGATGGTAATTGCGCGAGGAGAAAAAACTCAATTCAGAAAGCCTACAGAATCATACACATGCTCGTCTTTTTTAAGGGTTTAATGCGCTCGTCTATAATATTGCGTTCTTTTCTTCTGTCCATATGTGCTCCTATTTTTTTTCTTTTTACGCATCACTTTTATAATAATGATCTTTCCTGTCTTGTAAAGTGAACCAGGCTCGCCTGCTCTAATCTGATATGTTCTAATCTTGTCTCGAGGGAGAATCTTCCTTTGTTTACGTTATCATCCACTCACTCTCTTGAAATTTCGGAGACGTGTCCTGTGTCCCAGATTGAAAGATGACAAACAAGTGCAAGCAATATTACACGGATTTGAGATAGGATTCGTATCATTTCTCCGGACTGGATTGGAAGAAGGAGAGACGAACCATTATGAATTGAAAAGGTAAACAGAGATGGCAATGAGTTTTGACACGGGGAATTTATAGACATGATAAATTTTAAAATAAATTTGCAGATATGAATTTGAAAATGGAGTAATATTAACGGATTTGCTTTTGGGTTAAAACAGATTAGGTTGGATTTGGAAACAACTCACATCCCAAATTTTTGCTCGTCTCGTGTTTCTCATTTTTTCGTTATGCTCACCCATCTTAAGTACTTATTTCGTTATTACGAAGAATGAAGTTGCTGGTAAAGCAGAGAAAGATATAGATCACACTAGAGTTTTGCTTTCATTCTAGCTAACAATAAGTAAGCAGTTCCTTTCCACACAGCTACAACTAGCGTTTCATCCGTCTACTCATTTTGGATACCTAAGTTAATACATATGCAAGGAATTACTTAAGTACGTAGGTTATGGGTAGAGCAAATATATATTCTGGAAATGACAGTGAATGTAAATGCAGAATAATTAAGTATGTCAAGGACGACCATGACAATGACAATGCACTAGAAAAAATCTATTTTGACCAATGCAAAACCTGTAATTGGATCAGAGTCAAACTTGGAATATTGCGAAGTATAAGATCAGTGATGGGACCTGTATCTCAGCATATGCTTTGAAAACAACATTAATGTTGTACATATGTCATACGAATACATACAAACAATAATTCTCAATGACTGAAACCGATTTACACGTAAAATCCAAATTGTTCAAAAACTTTACTTGGCCAAAAAGACAACTTATTTTTTTCGGACTAGTCAGTAGTCGTGTTTTGTATAGTAAACTGCCGTTTAAGTGGCAGTAGCGGAATTGCGGAATATTCACAATCAGACAAGAAACTGCCGTATAATACCTAGGTATAGCCTTGCCAATGCCCTTCAATCCGTTATTTTAAATAATGCAATAAAGTTATGCACAAATTAAATCAAATGAAATGCTCTGTTAAAATAAAGAATCAAATGAAGACTCAACTACTGGGGTAAAATAAATGTGTTGCTGTGGTAAAATGTCGTACATAATTTTTCTGATGAATACCTTCAAATATTCCAGTTCTTTCGGTTAGTGAAAATTTCGGATTTCATTCTGAAGGAATTGGGACCTTGTGCGTAAACTAATAATAAAGGCGATTTGAACACATTTCACATGGTTGTCGTTGTATCATACTTTAGTTACAGTAAGATCTGATGATTATTATTATCACCATGGAAGTTAATTTAATTGCCAACAACGCGGAAGAGGGCCTACCTGCATTCGTTACAAAGTTCGCGTTAGACATTAGTTTACAAAACTGTCGTTATATTTTCTACTCTATTCAATCAAAACATATATTAATAAAAAATCCTGGCTTTTCCAACACTTATGATTACGTTCCCTTGTAGCCTAGTATTCACCACAGAAGCACTCCGGATTCCGAACTGATTGCAATTTGCTAAATTCCGATCCAATTATCACATCTTTATTCATTCCATGAATTTTTATTCCAAATAAATAATTCGCCACTCCAACCAAAATTGTAAGTATCATTCTTTCTTTTTCGTGATCCATATCAAATCCGTATTCCTCCCACGTATCATTATCCTCATCCTCATCTCATCATCCTAAAAAGGATATTGAGACTGTAAGAAAAATTCCAGAAACGAAATCCTTAACAAAACACAAAGAAGACGCGTGGAAAGGTCACTCGTTAATCCTCAAGGACTTTTTATCACTTCCATTCATGGATCCTTTGTACAATCGCTTTTCCCTTTGTAAAAAAATATATTTGATCACTCCTGTCCTGGAACGAAGGACAATTCCACTTCCAGCGAGAGAAGCTACAGTTTCTCAGGGATAGCTTATCGATTTTCTTTATTCTTTCTCACAATCACAATTACAAACAGAAAGGAGGTGATGCCTATGAAACATGTACTTTTGTAGTGAGTTGCGTAACTGCGGATTCTCGCTTTTATTACCAGCAACAGCGGATGGAGGTTTGACTTGAGGGGATCAATTTCCGCTCTGACATGACGTAAACTGGACAATGGAATGAAATGATAAAAAAAGAAGTGGGCACCGGAAATCACATCGATGTGTGTAGGGAATAAAATCATTGCATTTCCATTTTCTACAGATATTAACCACTAAATTAAGGCTTATTTTTAACTTACTCAATTATCATTGGCTTTAACTCTTGCCGAGTGATAGTATTTTTAAAGAACTTGGAAAATCTGTGAAATGACTTTGATTTTATATTAATTGTCATTATTGCCATTATATTAGTCGCGCTATTGTCAAAGCCGAAGACATTACGAAACAAAGGATTTAATAACCTACCTTCACTCGTAAATACCGCAACCGTTGAATTTTTCCACCACGACATTCAATTAAGTTTTCTATCGCCTTTATTACTAGAATTACGGTTGTACGAGGCAAATGGAGACTAACAAGGGAACCCCCCCCC
>JAHZMX010000325.1:0-13279 GCA_027743895.1 Seira musarum
TTTTTTCTAATGTAACAATTTTCTTGGCTTGCTAAAGTTTAAATTACTAATCAATCTTTTAAACAGCTGCAAAATCATGAGTTGTTTATTGCATTTTATTTAAATTTTACCTCTAATCGTCATCGTGCATTGCCTGGTTACGATTACATGACACATTTTAATAAATTATTCTAAATACGCATAACAATTTTTAATCTTGACATGTCAAAAATAATTTTATATTTAGCAGTAAAAAAATGTAGACTGTGTTTTTAAAAAGCCGGCTTATGCTGTAGGTTGACCGACTTATTGTAAATTAGATTACATGCAGAAAAGTGCATGATAGGCTTGAAAGTTAGGTTCGGTAGGCAGCGCAGACACCAGAAATGGGAATATTGTCATGTATTCATCTTTGTCGTTATGATTATTCCTATTTAAATTGGTTTGGTGTATTTTTACAGAAAGGGAAAAATATCGCTGGGAATAAGGAAGGAGGAGTTAGGTACGAGGTGAGATAAATGTGGAGGGAGGAAATTAACCCGAGAAATAGTGAATCTATAGGTTAGGGTTAAATCTGTTTGTACGACAACGGTCGTATATGTTGTTGCTAAGCGTTATATAATTCTGAGTTATCAAAGGTCCTGATCTAGTCAACTACTCAGCCGCTGTTCTTCTGCAATGTTTAACTGGTATTATAAATAATATGTAATAGTTTTAAAGGCATGTATAAGTTTGCTTGGCGTTGGTTAATATACTCTCAGTTATTGGCTGCAGGTTACATTGATTAGTCCGTTTTATACATTAAACCATTCTGAAACCTCAACCTGGCTGCTTTAGCACCATTGATTTTTTATTTTTTTCAAACCATTTCATTTTTTCTCATATTTTCTGTCCACAACTCCCAAGTTCTACGAATTTTTTACAGCACCCTGCAAGCAGCGTCTCCTAGCACTGGATGCCAACGCAACTCCAAATGTTTTTTGGCGAACTACTATTGCAGTTGCGCAAAGCGGGGGAGTTATGAATTGCGGGCAAATATTAAGTATAATCAATTCTGATTGAAAAAACTACTGTAGTTTTTTCGCAAAAAATTTGAGCATAATGAAATTGGTCGCAGATATTCGCAAGTTGTGTTTTCTAAAAATCACTGATTTTATTCTGAAGTGGTGGGTTAACACAGTATTAACTTCTATAAAATTCACAAACTTATTTCATTAGATTTTGTATATAATTATCATTAAATTGCTTAATGACATCCTGTTTGTGACGATAGTTGTCAATTAAAATTAATACGATTGTTTTTTATTTCGCCTACTGCGGATTTTGTGGTAAACAAAGGATAGGAACTTATTGGCGTATATTATTGTTGCTTTTAATTACCTATGTCGTCAAGTTATGCTAGAAAATATTGCTTTGTAGGTGAGTCGGCTTAGAATGTGCCGCAAGTATTTTGCCATGCGTTAAACCATTTGGATGCGACGGTTTCAGTGTTCAAAGTTAATTTTTATGATAAAGATCATTGTATTAAAATTTAGTCGTAGTTGTGTTTTTATTTGATGTAGCCAACTGATTTAAGTATACGAAATGGTTTAATTCAATTGCATAAATAGCAATCATTTCATTGTATGTCTCACACACAGACATAATGCATGCTCGCAACCTTGTAAATGTTTTTTCTGAGTTTTTTTTTTTGCTGTAGAAAATAAGCATATTTATAACAAACGACTTTTCATTTTGACTACTTCTCGTTGAAAACCGTGGGATAAGTGCATTTGGAGTTCTTTTGAAGGCAAGAAAGAACAAGTTTTTTTGCTGTAAAAAATAAGCATATTTATAACAAACGACTTTTCATTTTGACTACTTCTCGTTGAAAACCGTGGGATAAGTGCATTTGGAGTTCTTTTGAAGGCAAGAAAGAACTTATGTAAAACTGTTTTATTTTACGGTCTTTTTTTGGGTGGTGAGTATTTTTAGATATGCCCCTGACAGCTCCAATATATCAAATGTAATCATTTTGCGCTAGCATAAACACATTTACTGCCACCACCAACACTACTTTTCATTTTTTACTTGGTTAGAAAGATTCTTCATCTTTCCAACATCTTTTTAGTGAAGAAAAAGTGGAATAAAGCAAAAAGATGGCTTTTTATTTGGGTTGTGCCAACTAAGCAAGGGAATTGGGAATTGAAGGCAGAAAAAAATTATGTACTTATGACGGCTGGGAATAAACAAGATGAAATAAAAATGTGTAAAAGCGAGTTCTTCAAAAAGTGCTATTTTTTTCCGGAAAAGTAGCATAACGTGTTTATGCAAATCATCCTTTTCCTTATAATTTTCGAAAGGCAGACATATAGGTGTAAAATGCTACATCAAGTTATGTACGAACTGGTGCACAATCTTCACCAGAAGGAGAAACATGAAGAAACACGTAGAAAATCAGAAAACAAGCATGGTAATGATGAACAAGGAAACAGAGCAGTAAACTTTATTCGTAATTTGCTTCCCTTGGGGATCCAACTTTCCGTTTCACTCTGTATGAATGAGTGAGTGCCTTCTGTGCTGTTTCTTTTACTTGCTCACAATTTTTGTGTTTTGTCTTTTGTTACGAAAGTTCAGGGGAGCAACGAGCTTGATGAAAAAATCTGGTCACTTTTTTGAGTTGTACCGTAAAGCCTCAAGGTTCAATGGGGAGGTCGTGACATCTATAATGATATTTAAACAAAAGTATGAGAAATCATAACATAGCTACACACACGGGTTAAAGTTCGAAAGAATCTTTAACACAAACTTGCATCAAAAACAAAAATAAAAAACTTTGGAATAACATGAGTATCATGAAAAGAGATTTCAGCCGACGAAAAGTTTGGTGACTTTTGGTGGGGTAAATAGCAATAAGCACATTTCATCTCGCTCTGTGAGACGCCTCCTTCTAAGTAATGTCAAAATGTCATGGGCAATACAAACAAGCGAAAGGAAATATTTGAGATGAAGCAGCGGGAAAATTTTTTGGGCAATACATGCAACTAAGTTGTTGTTATGGCGTATCTGGCGGAAGTGTTTCCCCAGAAAAAAAAGTTGAGGAGAGGAAGAAAAATTGTAGAGTAAATAAATATCGGATTGCATGAGGATAGAAAGTTAGTGCACAGAGAGGTGTACACACACACGCAGCATCTTTTAAGCAGTTAAAAAAGTGTGGAATGTTGTACGATGAAGAGTGATGCATTATGCATTGTATCTAACGCATATGATAAGTGTAGCGGTAAGGCTAAGGCGTGAAAGGTAAAGAGGCATAGCATGAATAATATGATAAGTTTCCCTTGGGATGCATTTTTTATAATTTTTTAAACACATTTTTTTTACTATGGGGATTGGTAAAGGAATGGGACAAGAAAGTCGGAAGAAAAAAACTTTCTCGAACGAACCAGAACCGTTTAACATTTTTACACACATGAAGAGAACTTGGAATCTTCTTAGTACACCAAATAATGTAACTTAAAACGATATTCTCTAGCGATACCAGAAAACCAGGAAGGATGGGATTGGAAAACGATGAAAATAAAAGGAAAAACACGCATGGGAATCACTAAAAATCGTTTAGTTTACTTTTCTCAAGGAAGAGGTACATTCAGAATTCGTTTTGTGCAGACTTTCACAAGGATTCTGTTTTTTCCATTTCACATCGCATGATGAAATAGGTTGGGATTGGGAACAGAAGCAATGAAAAAAAATTACTGCACTTGGTTTTTTTGTGGTTTTATTTTCTACTTACATCGTAAAAGTTACGAAAAATGTGGACGAGATTAAAGGATTTTTCTAGTGTTTTCTCAAAACTCAAAATGGAATTGGTAGTAGAAAAGCCTTCTTTCAATTGAATCAATCAAAGCGAATATTGAATACAAGACAAAACCCCAACAATTATTTATATTTTTATTAAAGAAGCTGTTATTAATAGAAATATTTTGGACTTTGGTACTTTGGTAGGTTGTTACTGATTAGCTCTACTGACTACGACGGACAAAGCGATGGATGATTACTTATCATGTTATTATTATGTATTGATTTTATTTCACAATAAATGAATGGTTGAAAAAATGCTTTCACAGAAAAATATTATCTTGATCATCTTATCCAAAGAAGTATAAAGATACTCACCTAATCTCAACGAACTCTTATTCCTTGATTTACTGCATGTTATACATTAATAATAATAATAATGGAAATGAAATATGTTGCTCATAACTTATCTAAAAAAAAAAGATAAACTCGAGCAAGCTCATGAAGTCATCAACAAGCACCTCAACGGAGCCAAGAATTCAGAGAAGAAATACGAAACTTCTTGTTTTCCTAGAAGCTGAGAGAAGACCACCAAGATGGGAATTCAACTTACTTTTTCGAGCTATCGCCCACTTCGTACTTACTTACCCCCAAGAAGTACGAAAGGGAGAGAGAGGGATGAGTAACGAGTCTATTTCAGTTTTCATCAAAGTAAGCCGTGTGGAACCGGATCCACCTGTAAAAATGTTAGCAAATAACGGGAGACGTGCACGTAGTAAGTAAAAGTATAATACATTCAGCAAACTTTCCTTCTCACTCTAAGGAACAAGCATTGTTAAACTAGATGCATGTTATTCTTACTTTATTAAGCTGTGCATTTTTTACTTCTTCCCAGCAAGGAAAAGTGTAAATGCGGCGGTGATGGTACCAAAACTAGCAATTTTTTTTTACTTCCCTCAAAAGTACTTCCCGGGTGTAGCCCAGTCACATGAACAAATAAGAGGAGTTATGAGGACTACAGTAACGGAGTACCGCACAACGTTTTTCTACTCTTTCTTGACAGCCCATCAATAATATCACAAAAATAAATATGTAAGTCTAACACAAACGTTCTCCCGGTGAATTCCTACTTTTTTTCTCTAGAAAAACAAGAGAAAAAAACTTTTCAGAAGTTGTGAGTTTTTTGTATGTTGATAAAAAACGAAGATATAGTTTCCTCTCCTCTTCTGTTCGTTTGAGGTACTCAGTATTCGTCCAGTCGGTAAAAGAAAAGTTAGTGAGGGAGGGTTAACGTTTCAATGTATGTAACATAACATAACATGGTAATAGTAATGATAATAAAATAAAATACATAAATATTACAAGAACATGGGCGTACCATACTGGTTTTATCAACAGTCATAGATGGGCATGGGATCTTCTCAAAATGAGAAACCAACTTACAACTTGCTATGGAGCGTGAATAGGAAAAAAGTAAAAGTTTTACTGTTTTCGTCATCATTAACATTTTCAGTTATGAAAAAGTGTAGTGATGCCCCCTGGAAACTTTTACAAATTGTAGGCATTAGGGTGGCTAGCCGTAATAATTTATCGTAAATGGTATTTACATTCAAAGAGACCATTGACTTGACTTGATATGATCTTCTAACAGTTCCAGCCATGCTTGCGTTCTTTTTCTTGTTGGTAAAGCAAAATAATTTGCATCAAATTTGCATTTCGATTAAATCCTGTCGCTTGACTGACTGACGGTCAAAAGTAATTAAGCTGCTTTTTTTATTCTGACACACACTTCACTTGTTCCTTTTTGCTCTTAAGTAAAATATCTTTACACAGTAGATTTACTTCATGAATTGTGAGAAGATTTACTGATAAAATTAGTAGAGAAAACAAATCCAATTGAGGACGTGACAGAAGTAGTCCACGAAAAGTGTCATATTTATTCCCCCCATTCAAGTGTAAATGTTTCTCCTCTTGGCATTGGTATGTGTGTGTGTGTATGCTCGATGGCCTACTTGTTGCACGTCACAGGGGTGATGAAAGTGAGAGTGGATGGATTTTTTTGTGAACGTGAAGAAAATGAGGTTGTCATCAGTCCAGGAGGGAAAGCGAGAAAAAAACCTGGATTTGATGTTGGTTGTAGGGTTGTCACAAGACAAGATTAGATCTTTTTTTGCTGGTAGGAATGCCGCATGTGTATATACAAAAAACATAAAGTTGATCTGATATGAGAGGGGCTGACTGAGATAGGAACGTCACTTCGTATTCATTTTTCAGCGAAGGGGAATTTCATAGAAAACGACAGCCATATTATCCTTCACAGTTGACTATAACATCGAATTTTATTTTGGAGACGAGAAGTATGGAGAAATCCCAGTTTCACAACTTTTTTCTCTTTGACATGCTTTCATAATACACTTGTCATTTCAAAAAGTTTTGTGAGCGTTGTGCTGTGCATTACACACGGGCCAATTATTTATGGGACTCTATCGTACAACTTTCTAGTACATTCCTCCAATTAGCAATTATTCGCACACCTATGATCATGGTGATGATGATGATGATGGCAATGAGGAGGGAGGAACTCCACACAACAAACGGAATACTTGTGAAATAAAAATGAGATGCCAGTCGAGTCGTAACCCTTTGAAAAGTGAATTTCCTTTGGAAACTTTCCAAAGTGTTGGTGTTGAAGTTCATTTTGGTCGAAGTCATTTGATAAGTGTCAGAATTAAGCCACAAGGCATGTTGATGTATACGAATACACCTCAACCCTGTGAATGGCATATGGCTTAACCTACCTAGTCATTTAGCCATGTGTAATCTGCCAAACGAAGTACATAGTTCATTTTATTTTTGCCTCATATCCATTTCACATTTTATTACATAAGTTTTAACCTTTGTAATTGCTAATTGTCCATCACTTTATTATCATGAGTGGCAGGAGCAAAACACAAAAGCAAGAGCTTGGGCTAACCATATTACATTTTTTTTCCTGGATATTTTTTCCTCGCCCCATGAGAGAAGGGAAAACAATGCTAAAAACAGACGTTCAGCAAATTAGTTTCATTTCAAATCACCCAAAATCCGAGGCTCACAGTACACAGAAATTCCACAGGAAACCGAGAACAGCAAGCAAGAGAAGTGACAGTTTCTGCGGTTTCGTTCCTCTATTTCCCAGTCTACTACTGACAAAAATAACAATGTAAGGAAACTTATGATGACGTCGACAGATGCTATAGCCATACAAGTTATTTCGAAAAGAATATGAATATTTCGTCAAACCATATAGTGATTTGATGAGACATTGAATAATAATGATGAAACTGAAACGCTCTGATATTTTTGCCCCTTATAACATTCTTTGTTGGATATTAATACTAGCGTGGACCTAAATTTGGAATCCAAGCCTGATTTCACCCATGCCCTTTTTTGACTCGAAATAGCAATCAAAGAAACCTATTATGTTTCCCGTTTCCATTCAAATGGGTTTGTATTGGCATATTATCTTTCAAAAAGGAAAAGCTTTTAAAATTTATTCCAACCCTACAAAATACTAAATGAATAAGTATTACATA
Source organism: Seira musarum (assembly GCA_027743895.1). Classification (NCBI taxonomy): domain Eukaryota; kingdom Metazoa; phylum Arthropoda; class Collembola; order Entomobryomorpha; family Entomobryidae; genus Seira; species Seira musarum. Next base: position 7,329 of record JAHZMX010000325.1, read on the forward strand.
CAAAGCAATTTTAGAATTCACAGGGCTTTTAAAGTCACCAAAGCCACAACATCACATGAAAAGCTCACCACACCGAAAAAAATTATGCAAATGGATAGTTGGCATCATATATGCACGTACGAGTAGCAGAAGAGCAGCATCAAATAGAGCGAATCACATTCAATCAATTTCGAACAGAAAAAAAAATTCTTTGGAATACGAAAAAGGGGTTTGTTGTTCTCTCTCTCTCTCTTTCTATGTAATATAATATGGTTCGCTTCTTCCAAAATTTTGGTACTTGGTACATACATGCATATGCAGACTTTTCGAAAGTCTACACGGAAAAAAACTTTGACAGTTACTAACCAAGCAAAAAGCAGTTCAAAAGTGTACGTCAATCTTCCCCCTCGATATAATATGTTCACATATATTATAGGAGAGCAGACCAAGTCGTTTTTTGGAGATAGGCGAGTATGTAATGGACTCGGTTTGAGAATTTTCTCTGCATTATTGGATCCATAATAGAAAGTTTTTTGTTTAGTAGAGGAGTAGTTAGGAAATTGGAAACTTTCACTTTCCCCTTCTACGATTTCTCTATAACCTTTTGTTACCCAGACAGTATAGAAAGTTCAGTTGAGTCAGTCAGTAAGACTGATTCCTCTGCTTTTGCCGCCACCACCACCGCCACGCCACATCACGCTACACCGTATCATAAGGAGGGATGGATGTGTGTATGTATTCATTCGATTTGACTCGATTTTCTCTCTACCCGCCTTTCTTTCGTCTCCACTCACATTTCTAAATAAAGCTCTGAGAAAGTACCTTGATTCACCGACTACTATTACGTTATGTCACCATACATTATGTACATTAGGAATGAAATGCGATAAAAGTGCAAACGCTGTTCTTCTTTTGGAGGAAAGAAGAAAACGGATTTTTTTTCTCTAAAACAAAGTCTGAAAGTAAACTACGAAATGCAATCTTTTATGTGTGGGAAAATCACGTCACATTCACTTCTTCGATAGGATGGAGACGAAGACGACGACAGTATCAGCAGTCAATGCGTATCTATTTTTCGCACAGTCAAGGGGAAAAAAGTTTTGCCACCACAAAGACGAACTTTCCCTATTTTCTATAAAGTATTCAATTGGCCTGCCAAAGATAAATCCGATTTTTGCAGAAAAAAAAACTTGCATGAGTTTGAGAGAAAAGAAGCAAAGCATGTGCTAAGCAAAAAAGGGGTTGCTTTTTTCAGATACATAGTCATAGTCATGACGATGATGATGCGATGCTACTTTGATTAGAGAACAAACTAAAAATAGTTGAATACTTTTACGCTGGATGTAACCATCTATAACGTAAAACGGTGGGATAAAGAAAGAGATTGAAGTTCCTTTGAACTATCATAAAAACTGATTTTTTTCTTGTTGCCCCAAGGCGTGCAAGGGAAGATGACTGGAGCCATCTCTGTCGTTGGGGAAAAAGATAGGAAAGGAAAAAGTTTTATCGGGGAAAAGAAATTCCAGGCATTTTTTGCTTGCTATGGTAGTGGATTCCCATATCGTATTTTTGTATGCATTTACGAAGTTAATTTGTGGGCGTATGGTATTTTTCGAAGGAAAATGATGTAAGATAAGATACCTACTGAATGTGTCCCATTTTAATACTTATCACTTTTTCTATCCCGAAGACGAATACATGAAATTACGAGTGAAAAAATTTATTCGATTTTAGTAGGTACAGGAGGACGAATACTTAAATCGACCTTCAAATGCTTGTCCGTAGGAAGTTTACATTCTTTTGTTAATCCTCACCTGGCCTGGTAAAAAAATCCAAATGAGTACACTTTTATGTATTTGCAAAAGTCAAGGTATAGTCCTTTACATTCGTTTTTTAGTAGGTACAGGAGGACGAATACTTAAATCGACCTTCAAATGCTTGTCCGTAGGAAGTTTACATTCTTTTGTTAATCCTCACCTGGCCTGGTGAAAAAAAAAAATTCCAAATGAGTACACTTTTATGTATTTGCAAAAGTCAAGGTATAGTCCTTTACCTGTCACTCAACTTCTTTAGAAACGACCCAGTTAAAATTATGTGTGTATCCTCGTGTTATGTATTCTATTTACATTATTAGCCCGACCGGTACAAAAACAGTATTATACCTTGAAAGGATTGTCATTTTGTCATGCTTTTCTTCTTTGCAATTCATTACAATAAGGAAATACCAATCAATAGTTTCCGAATAATTTATGAGGAGAAAATGTAGCTTGTAGGAGTGAATACAGAAGCACATTTGAAACACTACCGTTGACTATTATTACCACTTGATTCATTTTTTTTTTGTTTTTGCTTTATCAAAACACGAACTCATTGCTTGATTATGACTAAGAGCTATGAAGATATTTGGAGTTGTAATGGAGCGTATATATACTCCAAAATGTGTCCTTCATTCCATATCTCAAATCTCAAGCATCACAATACAGCTCAGTGGCATGGCAGCGGCGTCAGCTAAAGCTCGTCATGCATGTTCCAGAGTTCCCTCTTTCCTGCCACGTTTTGCTCCCTCACAGCAGGAAAAAGTACTTGAAAGGATTGTCATTTTGTCATGCTTTTCTTCTTTGCAATTCATTACAATAAGGAAATACCAATCAATAGTTTCCGAATAATTTATGAGGAGAAAATGTAGCTTATAGGAGTGAATACAGAAGCACATTTGAAACACTACCGTTGACTATTATTACCACTTGATTCATTTTTTTTTGTTTTTGCTTTATCAAAACACGAACTCATTGCTTGATTATGACTAAGAGCTATGAAGATATTTTGAGTTTTAATAGAGCCTACTGTAATAGTATATATACTCCAAAATGTGTCCTTCATTCCATATCTCAAATCTCAAGCATCACAACACAGCTCAGTGGCATGGCAGCGGCGTCAGCTAAAGCTCGTCATGCATGTTCCAGAGTTCCCTCTTTCCTGCCACGTTTTGCTCCCTCACAGCAGGAAAAATTTGAAAAGGAAAATGGAAAACTTTTGGAATTGACATAGTCAGTCAGTTTGTTCATTTTTTTTGTTTGAAACTAGATATATCGCTAGTTTGACCGAAAAAAAGTGTTCTGGAACGAGATATATCACGATTTCCGACTTTCCGATATGAAAAGTATCGTGGCATTTTAAGTGTTCCATTTCCAGTCGTAACGTAAGTGGCATGTCTTACGACAATGTTTTGAGTATTAAGTAAAAGTTCAGTTGTATTAGGCACGAAATATAACTTGGCAGCAGATTACTAACCAATTTTCTCCGAAAAGCTTGTGACCATTAAATATTCATAAAAATGTCGGAACTTTTTTCTCTTCACTTTGTGTATTTTTTTTCATATTATTTCCCTTTAAATTGATTCTGCTCCGACCACCTTCATATTTGTCAATTTTTGTCCAGTAATAATTTGGCTCTGGACAAACATGGATTGGGCTGAAAATGTGAAAGGAATATTACAGTGACAGTGACGCACTCTCGAAGATAACATGCTCCGGTGGGTTGGTGGTGTCAAATAATCCATACATTTAATTAAGGATTGGCTATATATACAGCACAAAAAGAAACATATTTTGTGAAGGAGATGGAAACTCCAATTCATTCAGTTTGAAGGAGTAAGACGAGACCATGAGATCCGACTACGCGTAGATTTCATTTGTGTTGACCAGATTGCATAACCAATTGAAATAAAATCAGTATGGTCAGCAATAAAGGAAAACGGGAATCTGTGGCGGATGTTCCTGGTAGCGGTGATGGTGGTTGTGTTGATGACGAAGAAGAATATCGTGAAGGAGGTAACTCAGGCAAAAGAAGAGAAAGAAAGAAAAGTGAAGCGACAAAGAAACGTGAGCGTATAAAGAAGGAGAAAGTCGCAAAATATGTTACGGTCTGGTCTCAAGTGAAGTTGATACGCCTCGTGGCCATTGCAGAGATTGTGGTTGCTGTCATTATAGTATTGTCGCAGGTACGTAATTCTTTGTCTCTTTTACGTTATTACTTTCCCCGTGTGACTTTTTGAATAAAGGGAAAAAAATCCCAACGGTCATAGAAAGCTGTGGAAAGGGTCTTTAATTTTCTCCTCTTCTTCTTCCCTAATATATTTTAACCTTCTGAGAGATCAGATGGCCACATGGAGAAGTTAGCTGACAACGTTATTGCCTCACTTTATTTAGTTTACTTTTACTTGTGTCTGAGTGAGCGTGTGTATGTGTGTGTGTGTGTTTGTGGAAGGAAAGTAAAATAAAAAAGGACTCATTATTTTCTCCTTCTTCCTTTTACTTTTAATAGACAGTGTAAGGATAAAAATGTATAATGGAAATGAAAAAAAAAGAAGAAGAGTAGCTGTAGTTGTAGTATCGCTGTAATTAAAGTGAGTCCTTTTAGGGTTGGAATGAAAAAGGCACCCAAGCGTAACATATATTTTATTTTGGGGGAGAGTAAATTCCATATAAAATGGAATAAGGGATGCATGTGTTTACCAGGGCGTTTGAAGCGTGAGTTTGGGAGCTCGTGGATAAAAAAGAAGCTTTATAGGGGCGTATGATAATAGTAGAAGTAGTAGAGATGTATTTTTTTCTGGAGAAAAAAAGTTCTGATCTATTAGCGATATTTACTATTACTTCTCTCGTTCTACTTATATTTCAGGCTTCTTGCTGTTCTCGTGCTTCAAATCATTTCAGCTACAATGGCCATCCCGTTGTTTACAGCTTGTTGCACTGTGCTACTCATCTACAAATTCAAATGGAACCCGGATTTGGATGGTAAGTATGTTCTTTTAGTTAAGTTGTTCCAAACACTTTCCCTTGAATATTTTTTTTCTCTCCGCCGGTGCAACGCTCCGTTCCGTGCTCCATCTCTGACATTTTCATTTCCTCTGTGAACTTACCCCAAAGAAAATCTTTGAAGGCATTATTTTGTACTACGATGAACTTTTGGCTTGAGATAACCATATTTCGCAGGTCTTAAAATCTAATGACGATGATGAAAATTGTCGTTCTTTTCACCACCACCGCTTTTTCATGTATTATATGTTCGCATTTTCTCCTTAGTCCTTACTTTATTTCATTGGAGGAAAAGGCGTAAGAGATTTGGTGAAAGAGGAAGACAGGAACATGAAAATAATCCTTAACTTTGTGTATGCCTTGTTGCGGTTGGTTAATGAATGCTTTTAAAAGCCGTCTAGTAGCTCATGCCGGATGAAGAAAGGAGTAATATGCTTTATATGGGTTAAAATTACATCCTTTTCATGAAAACAAAAAAGAAAGTTCAAAGGAAAGTTTTTGCTTACTTTCCCCCACACCACACACACACAGGCACACACACATACACACAAGTCATCGTAAACACAAAACGAACAAGAAACGGGAGGAACAAGAACAAAATGAGGAATTAGGCTGAAATGTAAGGAATAGGAGGAGAGAATGAAAAACTTAATTATATCAGAGTGAGATTAACAAGCATGTCTCGTCATGGCCCCCCAAAAAGTACCTTGTGTTCATCATCATTCTACTACCACCCGTCAAATCAACGTTTTATTCTCTGTTGAAAATTATATGGCGGGTTTTGAGTGAGTGGGTGATATGAGGTCGTTCATAGGCTTTTCTACGATTGAAGGTATTTACAATCCACTTTAATACAACCATTAGTTTCGGTGAATAAGAATCAAATGGAATCTGATTGGATGCCCTTTAAACCACATCAAAATCACGAAAATTGATATTAATTTTGTACATTGCCCCTAGATTACGGTCTACTGAAACTCATTAGACAGTTTGATAAGAGGGGTGGCTGATGATGATGATGATTATGGTCTCTACTTATTTTTGCTATTTGGTTGATTATAATTATAACGAGTATATTAGAAATACTATGCAAACTCTTCAGTGTCCATTAACAAGACATATAAACGAAGAAGAGAGCTAATAGCAAAATGTGAA
>JAHZMX010000326.1:4443-16592 GCA_027743895.1 Seira musarum
GAAATAATCATCTGTGCCAAATGGACTTTTTCTTCCCGCTTTCACAATACCCCTACCAGTCAATACAGTTTGACTGGACAATAACAAAAACAAAACACCGATCGACCAATAACCAAACTATTAAAAATTACGACGTTATGTAATTAACTCACAATGCTGTCGCACGGAAGTTCTTCAAAGTCTTCACTTAATTTCCTCTCCATCTTTGAAAATGACAATTAAATCTTAACTGGAGAAAACTTGTTAATTTTTTCTGAGGAAACAGTTCTCAGCCGCTTTTGTGTAGAGAAAACAGATGAGATGTGAGGATGAGGATAGTCAAACGGAGAAAAACACGGCTTGGCTTGTTATGGATTTACTCCCAATGGGCTGTTCACACACGACTATGATGATGCAAGTAAGCAAATGAGGAGAAATCATTTCAATGCAAAGTGAATAGGCCAGTAAGACTGCTGAACAAAGGATGATGCATTATGGTTATGGTGAATGGCTCATTTATTCCAGTAGGCGCTGGATTCAAAGTAATGGTCTGGCACAAGGGATTTTGGTGTATTTGAAAACAACAACGTGCTTTGATCAAGCTTGTGTTGTTTTGTGCTAGGGAAGTGGTCATGAATTTTATGATGATATGATCATTATCATGGTCATATCTTTTGAAGCTGTCATTAGTTTTCAGTGAATTTTTACGAAATATATTTACCTATTTGCTTTAGTTAATGTTTGTGCAGTTTTAACTTGTAATTCCGTCTGGAAAGACGGTACTGTAACTACTGTGACCACTACCGACGGGACCTGACTCCAGTTTAAATGCAGTGACTTGTGGAATAAATAATTTATCTTTAATTGATTTCAATTGTGATTGTGAGTTAAGGCTTAAAAAATAATTAGCTTCGTGCTGGTTGGAGTTACTTTGACAGGATGTCAGAAGGTCAGAGCAAAAACGACTCGTCATTAGGACTTCAGGTCCGCTTTGTGACAAAACAAGAGCAGTAAGTTTCAAGTTCATGTCATCATTTGTTTAAAGAAAGGAATTATTTTTATTTAAGAAAGGGAATGATCAAAATTTGTGACGATGTGATTTTAATTTGTTCACAGATATGCCATTCCAGACTTTCCTTATGCGATCTCTGCAAATGTTGGAACGGATGAGCTGAATACCGTGATTAACCGAGTCCTGTTAGGTTCGTCTTATCATATATATATTTCCGTTAATTCATCAAAACTCTCAATATTACATCAAAAGGTCCAACTGTGAGGCTGTTTAATGAATGTAGAAGTTTTACGAATGATTAACGATTGACGATTACATTACAGTTATCAATAATATCAATCTCTTAGGATTACAATTTTTGCTGCCGGCCTTAAATGAAAAATAACTAACTCTTTGAATATTTTTTGTTGGTTGTGGGCCTATTAACTAGTATTCGTACATGGGCAAAAATTGTCAATTTCTTGTAAGATGTAATATGGAGAGTTGGCGTTTACTTACGCTTACATTTATTGTCATCATATTAAGCTTCGCTAGCTTTTTTAAAGGTTACTTTGGCTAATGAAGAAAACATTTTTTTGTTTAAATAGAGGATGAAATCATCGAAAAGCCCAAAGACTTCGATTTTCTAATTGGAGGGGAATTTCTCCGTGGAACCTTGGAAGAACTTGTATTGCGCCATGAAGCTCTGAAAGAAAAGGAGGATGAAGAATCTAGCGTTAAGAAGGCCATAGGAGTGGAGGAAAGCATCGAAGTCGAGTATGTCGAGAGAACTCCAGCTCCTGAACCTGAAAACTGTTTGATGCACGATGACTGGGTTTCCGCTGTTGATGCAACAGAAAACTGGTGCATTTGGATTTTTTAAAACATTTTTACTTTATTACTGATGTTTGGTAGTTCTTTAGAAATCATTTATTTATTTCTGATTCTGATTTAGGATCTTGACGGGATGTTATGACCACACCTTACATTTATGGACGGGAAAGGGAAAACATAAGCAAGGATTCCCTGCTCACAGTGGCCCAGTGAAAGCTGTATGCTGGATATACATCAACTCCCGAAAGTACCCTGTTTGCTAGTGCATCACACGATCAAACCGTAATGATTTGGGAATGGGATTTAAAAAACAACAACGTTTGCTGTAAATGGATCTGCAAGGGCCATGAGAGGAGCGTAGAATGTATTAAGCCCGATCAAAGTGGCGAACTAATTGCAAGTGGATCGTGGGATGGCCAGTTAAAGTTGTGGACGGTGGGAGCTGATAAAGCCACAGATGAAGAAGGTGCTTCTGCTGATAACTCACATCCTATGAAAGGAGCAACGAAGGTGAGAAAAAATGGAGATGAAACGACTGAGAGGGAAAGAATTTAGAATTTTTAAAAGTACTTTACTAATTTAGATTCCCGTTATGACACTCGCTGGTCACAAAGAAAGTTTATCAGCAGTTCAATGGAGCGACGACAAGGAACTAATCACTGCATCATGGGATCACACCATCAAATTGTGGGATGTTGAAATGGGTGGAATGAAGACGGAAATCGCTGGAAGTAAAGCATTTTTCGATATGTCATGGTCGAAGCTAAATAATACCGCAGTCACATCATCCGCTGATAGACATATCAGATTATATGATCCACGTTCCAACGGTAAAATAATTTCTTCTTAAATTTAATTTAATTAACCTCTTCTATTTTAAATCAATTTTAAAACGACATTTTTCTTGTTTGTCTAATCAGAGGGTTCCTTGGTCAAATGTATGTTCACCTCCCACACGGGTTGGGTGTCGTCTGTGAATTGGTCAGAAACTGACGAGAACCTCTTCATCTCTGGGTCGCACGACAAACTCATGAAACTCTGGGATCGCCGAAGTCCCCGTTCACCCCTTTACAATATGACGGGTCACACAGAGAACATCCTATGCACCACCTGGGCAAATCCTGAATATATGATGAGCGGCGGGTCAGATAATACTCTTAGAATATATAAAGCCAAGACAGACCTAAAATAGTCCCATCTTTTTATTGCAGAATCAGTCTAATAAATTTAAGTCTTTGAAAATTGAATGTATGCAATCTCGTTCTTGTCACATTATTGCATCTGCAAACCTCATCCATATTTGATGTTTTTATTTTTGTCTCGTGGCCATTTTCAACCACATTTTACCATTTACCCAGTAATCCAGAAAACCCCAGAATTTCATCCAGTAGTACCTAAACTAAACTGAAAAGCAATCCATCCGACCACCTTCACCACTTTTCATTTTTCCAGTCTTTTAATCTCACCGTTACCACCAAACCATAGCAGAGAAAAAAAACCATCCTGGTTTTTAATGAAATATGTGATCCCACCTCAATTTATTTATCTTTGGTTTTCATTCGGTGGTCTGGTTCTGGTCGCTCATCTCATCATAAAATCATCCCCTTTGAATTAAAATGGTCTTTCCAAAAAAAAAAAAATCAAAGTCAGTCACCATTCACAATCTCATTATATTTTTTTTTTGCGGTGATGATGATTGTGATACATTTACATCTTCTCACTATTTCTTTCAATGTCATAATCATAATCGGAATTGCAGAAGACCAGACCAGACCAGGTGAAAAACCATAACATAACCAGAACCAGAGTGGCTTTTTTGGCTAGGTAGCATCCCATCCCATATCATCATCATAATTTTTATTTTATGAATCCATCTCATTATCATTTTCTTCCTCCTTCACTCCACCCGCAAGAAAAAACCGCCACCGAGACCGAGTTAACGAAAACCCTGTTGTTTAGTTAAGAGTGGGTGGATTAAAATGTGGATTGGAGTGGATATCTTTACATTTGCACATGTATCATGGTTTTAGCGGTAAACCAAGCCTAGTTGACCTGAACCAAGCCCCACAGAAAAATCCACAGGTCAACCACAACAGCCTCACCAGAGAAAAATGCATAAAAAAGCCAAAAGCCCATTTACAATTCCATTGACTAAAGTGTCCGCGGTGGCGGTGGTGGCAGTTGCATGGCGGTTCCGTGGGTATTTAAATATTATATTTTTTTACTCAGGTAGATTTTCCTCCCCATCTTAATTCCTTTTTCATTCATTCATAAAAGAAGAATACCTTGTATTCAGAGGTGGCTGGTCGGGGTTTTGAGATGACAAAAATATGTGGACTATGCATATGGTAAATGGCAATTAGTAATGGTTGATAACGGATTTTGTAGGGTTCAAACAATTTAGGAAATAATATCACTTTTAGAACTATATTCTAATCCGTTATTAGTTAAAGCCTACGTAATTATTAATCTAATCCGACATTAACAGAAACATAGAGATTGTAAGACCCGATTTTTCACGATGTCCCAATTCTTGTTAAGGATTCTTCTTATTATTCCATCTATGCAGCCGGGCGCAAAATCTGTTATTTTTAAATCGTCATTGCTGGCACAGTAAAACAGAATTACGGTAGATCGGATAAAACTTTTTACCTCACCTGCCCATTAAAATGAATTGCCATCTCTGGCTGGGTTTGTATTGCATATTGTCCTCTTCCCATCCTCGTCATTTTTTTCCTTTGCGGTGGTAGTAGTGGTTAAATAGCAATGAGAAAATTATATCGCATCACATCAGAGAGGAAGTCTAATTAGCGATCTGATCTGCCTCTTGACTTCGCATGGCTAAAGAAGAAGGGAGAAAGAGACAGCAGACCAAAATAATATTTTGGTTTCATCCCTTTGCCTTCTCATTTTTAAAGCATAATTTTGACTTGACTTTGAATTTGAATGCTTCAAACTTACGCTATGTACTATCCCTCTCTTCTTCTTCTTCCCATCGCATTATATCATCTCATTTCGAAATGAACTCCCAAATCCAAAGTCACGGGAATATTCCCATGAGTCGGGATTCAGCATTATTTTTTTAGTAGGGCATAAAATCAAGCAAAACAAATCATTCAACCTCTTTCACTTCATATTACCTAATTTCAATTTATTTATCCGAAATGCTTGCAAAACTATTCAAATTGCCCCATAACCCTTTCAAGCTCAATAGATGTTCTTGAGATTCCTTTCACATCGACCATATATACATCTTTAACTATTTGAACTTCATATGTTCATATTTCTAAAATTTTAATTTAATTGATCTTTGATAATTTCAAATTTGATCTTTGTCGTATTTGCTTTCTGGTTATGTAATCCATTTTAATTTGAACTATTTATTTTTTCGAAAGAATTCATTTTCTTAAACCGTCTATTTCATATCTTTCCTGTGTGAGTTTTAAAAGCATAAAGTACTTAAATACAATCCAAAAATCGAATTCTCTAACGCGTCTTTTTTAAGTTGCATAAGGATTTTATGCTCTAATTTCATCCCTTAAAAAATTTATCCATGTATCCGTTTTTCTCTTGACGCTCTTCTCGTCTCTTGACGTTTGTTCCTTCTTTACTTCGCTTCACTTAACTCCCCCTGTCTCCTCTCAAGCATTTAGGTTGTTTCATCATCTGTACTGCATTACTATCACAATCACAATTGCCAAATGCAATTGCCACCTTGCCACCGCAAAAGAGGAGAACAGATCAGGGAAAATCAAAAATTGTATTTTTATTTAAGTCAGCGAAGATGATTATGATTTTTTACTTCATACCTCTCCTGCGGTACCGTCATTTTTCTGCTTTGGTTAGCCAACAAAACCAATAAAAAAGAATTTTCTGTTTTGGAACTGGCACGTCAACTTTACAGTACATATTTCTTTGTACGTGATTATTTTTTTGAAAATGATTGTAAAAAATCTAGAATTTTTTATTATTACATCGACAAAACCAATAAAAAAGAATTTTCTGTTTTGGAACTGGCACGTCAACTTTACAGTACATATTTCTTTGTACGTGATTATTTTTTTGAAAATGATTGTAAAAAATCTAGAATTTTTTTATTACATCGAAAAACAGATTATGATTGTGTAATGTTCATGTTCATGCAGATGTGTAAACTGCAAGATGAAGTTCAAGTTTTTATACTGTCAATTTACACTTCATATTCTTGATTTCAATGTTGCAATAATCATTTTAGATTCAGGTAATCGTAATCCTAAAATCATGATGATTTTTTGCTGAAAAAATGTTTTTGCCACCAAGAAAACGCATTATTATGATTATCCTAGAAATAGATAAAATGAGATTATGATCGTTATTTTGGTAAACCGCGACAATACATTTCGTTATTCGGTTTACACTTTACACACATCGAAATAAAAATTTTTCTTCAAAGTAGGTTGTGCTTCTGTTTTAAGGGAAAAACATTTTTGAAGTTTTTCTTTTTGCAATTTTAACTACAAAATATGGAGAAATAGTTGAACGGGCTGAACTAATTTGATTGTGGATGGTTTCATTTTAATTTTGATGGAAAAAATTGAAGATTTTGCGTATAAAATCAAGGGATCCGGGTTATTTTAACGGAAATAATTACGGAGCAAGCTTTAATCTTAAAAAATTGATTTGAAAAATTGAGAAAAAAAATTGATTTGAAAAATTTAATTTTTGGTTTAATTAATTAAATCCGTTTTGAAATGCAGAAAATCGGTCATCGCGCATGTAAAGTTTTTGAGTCGGGGTTCGTTATTTTAGCGTTTATTTGTCAATTTTCATCAAACAGTTTGTTCGACTGTGAGATTTTTTGGTTTACATAAGCCGAATACCACAATTTTTCAGCCGCTATTTATCTCGGATTTTGCACATGGCACGTATCAGTTTGCATAAAAAGAAATTGTTATTTCTCTTTTACGGAAGTAATTTTTGGAATTTAAATAACATCTTATCTTCTCGTGAGAAATTCAAATTGGATGTAAGAAGCAGAGATTTCACGGAAAAAAATTGTTTCTTTCAAAATAATATTTCTTCATGAAATCGATTAAGATTTTGAATTATCTTCCATCGTTGAATCAAAAAGTGCCATAAAGAATCCATTTTGCAAAAAGAATGGATGATAATACCTCGAACAAACTTACAATTGTGTTTGTATTGCAAGCTGTTAAACGGTTGTCGCTTTTTCTTGTCAAGTCTCATTGTTTACGATAAAAAAATATGTGTAGAAAATTCTTTCCGTCGTCATTTTGTATCGGATTATAGAAGAGGACTTTGTCCTATTATACGACTTATGACGCTTGTTTCTTAAGAGCTGAAGCTGAAGTTTGTTGGAATGACAGTTTTCACAGTCATGGGTTATTAAACCTCACTCCTTTTGAGAGTTGTTTTTGTTGATGTTGATGTTGATGTTCGATTCGGATACGGATAAGATGAATGACATGCTTTTGCTTTACAATGAAACTATTTTATAAACGTAGCTGAGAAGTGACTAAAATGGGACAGGTGATGCAATAGAACACTGATTAATTGCTTTAAAAAGCTACTTTGTCATTTTCATGTTTTCTTATGAAAAACATTTAAATCATTCCTACTTCTTTCTGCCAGGATGGAAGTGGCCGATTTCGAGAAAAAATATTTAGTTTTGTTACGTTCTGTCCCGTGTAAAAAGCTCATGATACTATTCAAAACGACCAAAACACTAATTGTTTTGGAGTTAGCTATCCATGATTCTCCAATATTAAACCTTATTTCATGGACAGACAGGCGGACACTCGAAACGATCCGTTGTTAATAAATTAAACTCGATTCAAATACATACACTTAAAGTCATGTCATGCTGTATTAAACACGTCAATCTCAGTGTGCCCCGTTACTATCTTTCTGATCTAAAACGTATTTTTTTGCTTATCTCATTCAGTTTGATCTTCATAATAAAGTTAATTCCAACTTACTGCTTATATTGATTTAAACTACAATAAGGGTTTGATATTTTTTGTGCAATAAAACGAATTGGTGCATGGATTTCATATCATTCTTTTCTTCAACAAGCGAGAAAAAATGCCATGCGAATAAAAGCCACATGCCATGTGCCATATTTTCACCTTATTTACCACATGTCACTGTCATCAGCACATTCATTCATTCTCATTCCAGAAAGTCAAGTCACCAAAAAACGCAAAAACCAATTTCTACCAGGATTCCGCAAATTTACCACATTTTATATCTGCGTTGGCATTCAGCGCAGATCATTATCGCTTTTACTGGCTGCAAACAGATTATTGATGACTTTTCAGAATTACAATCCACCTCGATAATTTCGGATTTTATGAAGGTGTTTTTAGTTGCTATTGTAATGCTTCAATTGGGGGCGATCTGAGAAAAAATGGGTTAGAATTTGAGTACAGGTTAATAAATGGTCGATCGGATCGAATTGATCTGAGTTCAGATTCGTGTCGTTTTAGGTCGTCCATATTTCCCCTCGAGAATTAAGATGTCGAAACGTACCTGTTGGAATGGATGTAAGCTATTCCAGTACGACTTTGACCACGGAATGAAGGCATTCTCAGTCGCTGAGTTTGTAAATCTCGATTTATAGTCTAGCTTTTCAAACAATCCATTCAACTCTTTCTGAATTTCAACAGAGAGAACCTTGTTCCAAATTAGTAATTGCGAACATAAATTTCATTTCTCTTATTATTTTCAGTTCATAGCATTCTACAATTTTAGGACCTCATTAGTTCTGGGACAAATATGCCATAATGTACTGCAGCAAAACGCAAATGAAGAGGGAATGCCCGTACGTTTCGTATTTAATCAAGTCCCCCATTTTAATCATGATCGCATTCGGTTAAAAATTTAATTCATTTTTTATTAATTAGTTCGAAAAAATACTACACGGAATTTCTCTCATTGCGTTTTGGATCTCCATATTTATCCAAACCGTTATGGGGTGGCTCCTCTTCTTTTATGGGTGGAAGCATGTCAGTTTTGGAGCGCCAATTTATATTTATTTTATCGTTATTCATCTCCCCGTTTTTAATGGAATATTTCTTGTGTTGTAGAGAAATGTGACCGTTTGTTGGATATGGTTTGTAGCAGCGTTGATGAACTTCTTTTATCCAACATTTATTTATCTAAGTTTTTATCAAAATTTAGGCCCCGGATTCTCCATCCCTATATTTTGTGAGGTAAAAGTTGAAATCATCTTTTCTCAAACTTTTCTTAAACCATTTTGTGCAAGTGATTGTATTCATCGACCTGCTTATTAACCATTTAGATATATTTTATTTATACTCCCTACGGATGTTGGATCATCTACAATTTTGTTAAGGTACATTTAAAGAACAAACAAACAAGCAAATTTCATTTCATGTCAATGGCTCTAAAACTTCTGCAATAAGAAATATTGTAATTCAAAGTGGGCAGAGAGTCGTGGAATAGCAACCGAAATACGGAGTGAATGTCAGTGAAGAACCTGAAGATGAGGTGGATCTGGAACACAATAAACCCAATAAAGGTGATAAGAAAAAGGATCGACCATCTGAACACTCGGCACCACCTCCTAACTCAAAACAAGATGTGAATCCACAGTCGGATGGTATGGATCAGGATAAGCAGGAAAGACCTGTAGCAAAAAAGAGTAAAGCTGGGGCTAAAGTTCACCCCGGTGCAGCAAAAGAAACAGAACATGGGAAGCATAAGAAAGGGAAAATGCCTAAAATGGCTGAGAATGAAAAGAAGGAGTCGATTGACTTTCAGAAAACTGATGATTATTTTTGACTTTGTATTTTATCATTTGAGATAACTATTAAATGTTGTAAAAAAATAATTCCGACTTAAAATTTTCTCATCTCACTCATGGATCAGCCCACCAGCCAAGCCAAGTACGGTTTATTTTAGGTTTAGCCGATCGTGAGCAATATCATTTTACCCCATCTCCGCAAGTCCGTTAGTCAGTCATTGCCACAGATCTATTTCAAAACATTTAGGCCAAGATCAGTTTCATCAAAAAGGTTTGGTCGGGTGTCCAGAAGCATAGATTTTTATTCTAAGCGTCGCCCTTTTCCCATTAGTAGTCCATTTCCGATAGAACGTTGCTAAGTTTTATTTTCATTGGCCAATGATTCAACTCACGTCTAGTTGTCCAGTGCTAAATTAGAACAGAAAATGGAATTTGTTGACATTAATCACCAATTCAAATACAACCCTTGGATTATCAGTGTCCCCACTCGATCAATCGACAGAAGTCAAAGAATGTCCAGTGCCCACCAATCATTTAAAACTTGATAGTTTTTAAAAGTTCTATTAACACTTATATCAGTTATGTCAGTCCTTAAAAAATCTTGTAGCTATTTTAGCTACGATATTGATAATGGAATGAAAGCATTTTCCATTGCGGAGACGGTAAGTAAAAAAATTAAATATATTTCAAACTCTTGTGCAGTAATTGTAAGTCGCACTGATTGCTCCCTCCCTCAGTTGATAGGAGTATACCACATGGTTGTCAGCATCTTTGTGGGGATATATTACGTGATGCCTATGGTTCAAACGTGGGAAGCATCAAGCGCAGCGGCAAGCAGTACCAAGGTCACACTTTATCACACTTTTGTCACGATTAGTCTGAGATACATTGAAATGAAATTATTAAGAATTTGTTGTAGGCTATCGTATTTATTGAAATGGCATTACAATGCCTTTTCGTCTTCTTCTTATTCTTTGCTGGCTTAATGGGCGCTCTTCTCCACTTTATTGGTTGGAAAACGGTATTAAACTTAATGACTTGCATTATACAAAGCTTGAACTTTGAGGGTATTTAAATATATAAAGGTTGCCTTTTTAATCTCAGAGAAACATCACAATTTGCTGGACATGGGTGTTTGCAGCCGCTATCAATCTAGGAATATTTTTATGCATGCTTATCGTTCATATCATACCTATAAATCAAGTGTATGATGTAGGAAAGGGCACGGATAACATCAGAGCACTACTTATCAGAGCAGTGCGCATTCCCACCCATATGCTACTGTATTTGCTGTATACCCCATGGGGTATCTGCATCACGATTGGATTCATCAAGTGGGCAAAGGAGTCTGGAGTTGCTGTAATGATTTCAATCACTCCAACAACCCAGATCAGACACGCTATCAATCTAGGAATATTTTTATGCATGCTTATCGTTCATATCATACCTATAAATCAAGTGTATGATGTTGGAAAGGGCAAGGATAACCTCAGAGTACTACTTATCAGTGCAGTGCGCATTCCCACTCATATGCTACTGTATTTGCTGTACACCCCATGGGGTATCTGCATCACGATTGGATTCATCAAGTGGGCAAAGGAGTCTGGAGTTGCTGTCATGATTTCAATCACTCCAACAACCCAGATCAGACCGGAAACCACTGAATCGCAGGATGTAAAAGGTGACAAAGATAAGCTGGGAAATACTGAATCTCAAATGGACACCAAGGCCAAAGACGACGTTGTTTAATGATGGAACGCAATCGTATATCTGGAATACATTTAATTTTCAATATTAATTTTTGTGTAAACGCAAACGTAAGGTACGTGGTATTTACTAAATACATAAAAAAATGTGTCAAATTTAAAAAAAACCATCGCAGTTCAATACACGCATGCTTATTTAACTTTAGGGTGAGCGCATACGCTATTTTTTGTGAAAAGTAGCAAATTGCAATGTCTGCCTGAGAACGTAATTGCTACTAAAAATTCGTAATTTCATTCTTCTCACAGAACTCAACTTGTCATCCTAAGAGGAGATGCTGATCTGAGAGAGGTTGATAAAGCGCTCAGAATAAATTGCACAGAAATAAAAGTAAAAACATTATTACGACAACAATTACCCATCGAATAAATACAATGATTGAGACCAAAAGTAAAATGGTTTCAATCTTCAGAATTTGCGAAAGTTGTATCTCATTTCGTTCAGATTTAAAGTCAGCGTTCTTCAAACCATTTTTTGCGTACCTAGTTGGTCAGCGGGTATCATTTTACTTTTTTACCTACTGAAGAACGGAATGCGATTTGTTGGAAAATTAGATAAAAAGTTCATAACTTTGCCATTCACAATAAAATCATTAAAAAATTGTCCACGTCACCCGAAACAGCGATTATTTCATTTGTAAGCCATGCCTGGGAATGTTGCTATTGCTATTTTGAAGCAATATTTTATACCTTGTTTAAAATTCTTCTGTCCATGCATTTTTTCTTTAAAAAAAATTGATCAAATTCGGCCGATGGGCTCCCAACTTAAATTGAGGTGGCATTACCCTAACGGTGGTAAAAATGCAATGGAAAA
>JAHZMX010000327.1:0-10903 GCA_027743895.1 Seira musarum
ATTACTTTTTTCTCAAATCTTCCTGACTTGAAAAGAGGAAGTCATTTCATATTTATGATTATGGTTTTACTGGTACATGCAATATGAATCCCAATCGCTGAAATGAAAGAGACACACTATCACTTTCAATCCTGAATCCAATCCAAAATCCAGAATATCTGTAGCTGCTCCGTGTTTGAAATGAAAATGAAAAGGATTGTGATTATTATTATGCATTTGAAAAATGTGGGTCTGTCTATTTGTCTGCTTTCATGTGTAGATATTTTAAAAGTCGTTAATGAGATGGAATAGAAGAATCCTAATGCAATGCAAATTAATGCCAAAGAGACAATGAGTGAATTCTAAAACTCGAGTTCATTTCATACTTAGGTGTTAGCTAGCTAGCATCCTGTCAATAATCCGTAAAAATTGTACATGAGTTACGAGTCTGAGCTGATTGTAATTCTCTCACTATTTTTGAGTAAGGTTTTAGCAAGTGAATATACAAAAAAGGATTTTACAGGGACCCGACGGACGATATTGGTTTGCCTTTGGTTTGGTTTTGTGGAAAAGTGGCGTGGCGTGGCACACAATTTCTTTGTTTGTCTCGTCGTCAATCGCACCTGCAAAGGTGGCATAATGGCAATGCCGCATTGCATTGGCATGCCCCAAATTACGTTACTACGTTTTTTATGTGTTTTCCCATTACATAAAACGCCTCCTGCACTGCATCACATCAAAACATTTTTTTTTGCAAATCCTAATCCTACCTTCCTGCTCAAATGTGTGATTTGTCTATCGAAATGTTTGTCAAATATTCACATAATTACGTTACGTTTCATGTTATTGACACTTTTTCTGGGAATTCTTACGCAACAAATTAGGATTTTACCTGGTTCTGATTACCAGAACTGGAATATGATTGCCATGCATGCGCATGCGTGGGTACATAAATGTAATTGTCAATGTAAACGTAAATCTTTATCGTGGTCCTGATCTTTGAAATGTGTATCGATGACTTAATTTTTATTAATGGGTAAGATAAGATACGAACGAATTATATCATGTTATCATGTGTCAATATCAATTCAATTGTCAGAGTCCAGGGATGATATCATAAAACCTTTAAAGCTCATTAAATATGTGGCTTCAGGGAATTCTTGAAATTTTGGATGCTCAGTAGAAAGTAATGCCGTTTTAATTCAAAATGATGAAGATGAATTCTTATGCATTCCAATCCTTTATAGTAATCATGATTTCTCACAATTACTGACCTTATAACGTCTTTAAACGGTTTCATTCTGATATAAATAATTTCAAGAGTTTTCCTTCCTATTTCGAGTCGTAAAGTTTGTCATTTTTTTCTTAACATTTGATTGAGGTCTACCACAAAAACCAAATTATTTATGAATTCAATTAAATTCTACAATAAACGGCGCAAGCGCATTGACTATATTGACATTTCTTTTTTACCTTATGAACGTAAACGTATTTCTTCTGTGTACTTATCGATGAAGCCGAAGCTCTTTGTTCAGAAGAAAACGAGGCGTGCTGGTGCTGTTCCGCCTCCTCCCGCTTCTCGAACTGATGCTGTTGGTGAAGATGCCTCCTGCTCCCTACAGTCCAACCCTCCATTTTTTAGAGGAGGAGAAGAAGTCGTAGTGAGAAATTAATGGAGGACAAATAGTGTTTTTAACTACGACTACTACACTCTCGTCTTCTTGACGTTTCCCGATCATTGCGGATGCCCAGCACGTGGGCAACATTTAAAATAAATTCGCAAGCTTTAGAGCACCCACCAAAACAAACCAAAGCCACACTTAATTAAATTAATCCAGATTTCGTTAGTTTTTAGTAGTTTTTATCCGCCTATTAATTCTGCAGAGTTTAGAGGACGTTACCATTACGTTAGGAAGAGCACACACGATACGTTACGTTACGTTTTCTGCTGGAGCAAAAATTAGAAAAAAACAATCATATGCAATTTAATTTCATGTGTTTTCATCCCGTTATTAATTAATTTTAAATTAAGTCAAAGCCCGGGAAGTATGAAATCAGAGATGACAATCGGATTTTAATTTAAAAAAAAGGGTTCGATTTATTTCCAGAAATCGCCAGTTAAGCTGTCCAGTAAATAACGGATTTCCGGACTGGACAATAAAAAAAAAAATTGAAGAAGTTTGGTGGAGTTGGAATTAATTTAAACGGTTTTTTGCCATCTCTGAATTAAATTAGAAATACATGCTCACATTTTTTAATCATGTTAAAAATCCCAACTGTCAAAAGAATCCAAAGTTACTTACTTTATTCCTTTAGGTCACAAACATGACATGTGCTTTTCAAAAAATCTATTGGAATTCTTTATACACTTCGCACTTTAAAACTATCTGAATCGATCACTAAAATCCCTTCTCCCAATCTGGAGGACAACACGATCACGCAAATTTTTCGAAATTCTAATTTTAATTTTCTTGAAATTGAAACGTTTTGGAGGAAACTTGATTCACGTCAGCTGTTCCATCTTTTCCGAATCCCGTTTTTTTATTGCGACTTTTCGAACACAACGCGCACACTATTTTATTCTTTTGGCCTCTATCTCGTTTTTAAAATAATTTCGTTTGATTTTTTTTTTAGGCATCTATCCATCTACAAACTGGAATGGAAGTGGCAGAAGTAACGAAAAATTAGTATGCGCTTGTTCTTCTTCCTTTGCGAAATTGCAATAGCTCCACAAAAAACAGTTCTCATCTCATCACATCACATCATCTCACACTCACTCACTCGCTCATTTCTGTGCATTGCATTGTTTTGTTGGTGGTGGTGGTCTCTGGTTCTGGTCCTCCCCCATTTATGAACATTAACACACCTAAAAAAATGCAATGGCAATGTTTCCTCCATGTACAACTACAGCACATGCATTTTGTACTTGAGCAAAAATGAACAAGAACGAAGTTAAAAAAATGAGAGAACTCTTCTCTATTTCCATGAGTCATTCATATTCTTGGACTCCGACTCTCGGCTGGCCTGTAGAAATAAGTAGGATTGCATTTTTTTTTGTACATGAGGAACGAAGACGAGCGTGATCCATGCAATGCAATATAAATGTAGTTGTAGTTCACAGCTCATGTATGTAATTTGCTTATAGTTTTTGGCTGTTGGCCTCAACTCAACATCATCGTTTTATGTCTGGAGGGCAATTAAACCTTTTGCCTTGCATTGCAATGAGAATGAGAATGAATGAGACTTTTAAAAAATGCTTAAATTCCATGAGCTTGATCGTGACTGTGAGCGTGAGCAATCGCATCGTATCGCGCTGTTTTTCTCATGAACTCTGTTGTTTGCGAAAATGAATGACGCTTTAAATGACTCTGTAAGTTCAAGTGGATTCATTGGATTGGATTGGAATTCCAGCCAAAAACTTTTTTTTGTTTATTATTAAGTCGAGTCTGATCATATTGGTCATAGTCTTTTTAAAGTAATGCCTGTCGTGTAAAGAAAAACCTTATTTTAAATTTTTTAAAAGGACGATTTATTAAGTAAATGCATAGGGGTTTTGCATGAACATTATGAATTTTTTTGATTTTCTCACGAAAAATGTTCTACCGTTGCACGTTGCACTGAAAGAAAGTTTCCGATTCTGATTGACTAATTAAACTGGTACACCTAATTGAAATGGAGCTTTAATTAATGCAAAAGAATCAAACATTACCGACGTTTTATGATAAAAAAAAATGGTTGGTTAGAAATTTTATAAATTGTACTTAAAAATAATACCAGACATAGCCACAATTAACACGAGTCTGTTGATGAAATAACTTTGCATAATAAATTTAAAATTCATACAGAATTGTATGGACGGTTGCCGTTATAAAGCATGATGATATAAAATATTGAGCTTTGAATGTATTACGGCTTACGAGTGAGTGGTCATTAAAAACTATGAAAACGTTTAATTATTTTTTATTTATTAGCTATGAATTATGAATACAATTATCCAGTCCGTCCATGCCAAAAGCAAAAAAAAAGTATAAATATGTGCGCAAGTCATATAATTGGTTTGACTTGACGAAAAAGACCTTGGATCCGATCCACTGGACAAAAAAAGAAGCCCAGTCGAACTTGAAGTAATTTTTTTTTCACTCATGTACATTTAAACGATATGGATATGACATGACATAAACATACCGACAGATCCATTCTAATTTTCATACTTCATCAATAAATATGGGGTAACTGCGCGAAATTAATAAAGGCCTGGAAAATGGCAATTACCTTAAAGCTAATTCATGACATGTAAAAAAAGATGAATCATATTATCATCATCATTGCATGACTAATGGATATGGAATGAAATGAAATGAAAATTCGCTTCACTTTCGCTTGCATAATCAAACCCAAAATTTTTTAGAGACTATGACATAGCTTTGGTGTGGTGTGGTGTGTTTTCGTCTTTGTATAATAATTTTTTTTACGCGTAGGTGTGTAAGTAAACATACCGTTTTGATGATCTGATCTAGAATCATCAATGATACGATTATGATTACGATCCTCATCATTTTCATTCCCTGTCATATATTTTATGTTCTTCATCCCAATTCCCAACCCACATACATAATTATACACATCCATATTAAAAATTGACATGTATTAGTAATTTCGGTGGAATATTAAAGCTATAAAACTCATTGCCACTTTCAACTCTTCATTTTCATTTTTTTTTTCTTCTCAATGTCGTTCAAAATTGAGAAGATGATGATAATGATGGGAAATGGAAATGGTGTGCATTTAGATATGATTTTGATTAGCTTTCATTTCATATCTCTTTGTTCTACATTTTTAAAAATAACATGAAAGATTGGCATCATCATTTGATCATCATCAATTGCGATTGTGATTAGAAATTAGAACATAAGTTTTTTATTCATAATTTATCTTCCATATTTTCATGAAATTTTCAATCTTTTTTTTAGCGAAAAGGCTGGAATTAAGAAAAAGATTTGAATAGATTTTGAGATGGGGTCCCATCCCATGAGTTTCACTTGGGTTTAGTTTTTGACATGAAATGAAATTGTTTCGAGAAAGAAGAAATATAATTTCGTGAGAACAGAGGAGAAACCGTGTAGTACGTTAATTTAAGCTAATTTGTCAAAAAAATAACCAAAGACAATTAGCAGAAACTCATGCACTTTGACTAAAATCGTACACATTTTTTCAATAAAATTTGCCCTTTGCATAATCGAATTCCAAACAATGTGGGGGAAAATGATACGAAAATTAAAGAATTCTGGTGACTTCATGCTCTATTGCTTTAATTTTTTTATTATTGTTATGTATGCGACTCACAATCACATTTCAATCCGTCGTGGTCCTGAGTACTGATCTGTGATACAGTTGAATGAAGTCTTTCAATCTCATGAATACTTTATGATATGATATGAAATGAATGAGAGAATGGATCCACAAAATAAATGTACTGACTTGAAACAAAGAAAAAGCTTTTGTTTTTTTAATAATATTAAAACACAAAACTGGTTTATTGGTCTTTCTATGTAAATCATAATATTAAAATCGACAAAGTTTCATCATATTATTAAGCAGCAAACAGCAACATCGAAATTTGCTCTTTTGTTTCTAGCTCAGCTCTTCTGTTCAGTAAATAGTTTTTTTTCGTTAGAATAGTATATCAATCACAAAATGAATTAATGAATTTGATGGGATTCCTAGTAGCGTAGTTAAACGTGCGTCCCTAATAGATTCAAAATCTTTCAATTTAAATAAATCTAAAGTATTTTTAGTGGTAAGTAAGTAGTTAATACAGTTATTACATGACATGAGCACTAATAAATGACATGAAAGCTAAGGCATCTTCATTTTTTTTTTTCAAAAAACATAACGAAAAAAAAAAATTAATACAGTTAGTTTTGTCAAACAGTAATTAAATTTATGCTATATAGCTATGGTCACACTTTTACAATAATATGTACCTACACTAAATTACAATTGAGTTTGCCAATTGTCAACTAGTAAAGTTTCAAAAAATTTGTACTGGACATATATATTTTTCATACACACAATTACAACGCGATTGATGAGGATGACAACATGAAAAATATAATTGAGTGCATGAAAAACTAGGTAATAATAATAATTGTCAAAAATTCTGCACACATTTTTTAAAGGTAATTCATAAATTCTAATTTAAATTTTTGCGAGTGGTTATTTTTATGGTTATCGATGATGGTGTTTTTTTCTTAAATCCTAAAACTGGACGAGAAGAAAGGAGCGACTGCGAGCAAAGATAGATCATGATCTATTCAAGTCAAGTGACAAAACTTTAACAATTTTTTTACAGTCTTAAGGAGAAAAAAATTCTAATAAAATCGATGATATTTAATCAATTAATCATTTTTTATAAGTAGTAGTAGTAGTGGTTTGGTGNTGATCTATTCAAGTCAAGTGACAAAACTTTAACAATTTTTTTTACAGTCTTAAGGAGAAAAAAATCTAATAAAATCGATGATATTTAATCAATTAATCATTTTTTATAAGTAGTAGTAGTAGTGGTTTGGTGCGAACTGCGAAACGACATTAAAAATTTGATTAAACACGCAAAATTTAGTTGGCGATAGTTACACGCTTTTTTTTCGTTGTTCTATCCGACAGAACAAATTTGTTTTTAACGAATTACACGAATACGAATTTTGTCATTTTTAATGAACAGTAAAATTTTTTTTGTCTATTTTTTTCCGGTAAAAGGCAATGTAATGAAAACTTCATTCATTTTATAAATGAGTGAAGATGAGAGAGGCACTAAAGCCTGAACAACTTCGTGAAAGGCATGGTAATTTAATTATCTAGCTAAGTACAAGAATAGTAAATTTTTAAAACCACGACGACCAACGACAAACGACCACGAACGAAATCATGAAGGGGCTTTTCAAAA
This sequence comes from Seira musarum, assembly GCA_027743895.1. Classification (NCBI taxonomy): domain Eukaryota; kingdom Metazoa; phylum Arthropoda; class Collembola; order Entomobryomorpha; family Entomobryidae; genus Seira; species Seira musarum. Next base: position 6,923 of record JAHZMX010000327.1, read on the forward strand.
ACACACTTCATCTTATTCACAATCAGTTAAAATACTTTACTAGACACACGCAAGAATTGAGAGAGTATAAGTCACTCTAATTACTGCTCCTCTGACTCTGACCGAAAGCTTTTTAATTTAAAAGGGGATCCGGATGTGAACTGCATTGCATTCATTCCTTCATCTTCTTTAAAACGTCAAGTGGTTTTACATTTTACATTTGGGGTCAAGTATTTTAGCCACATTTCTTTTTTCGGCAGTTGATTTTTTTTTGGAAATTTTAACACACATTTTTTTCTTCACTATGTATTACAGTTGACTTTACAATTCTGACACAAAAAAATTGATAGATCATCTCAGAACGTTAAAGTTAAAACTATAAACAGTGGTTGTTGTTACTACTTAATGGTAGGTAGTTTAGTGATATAGCTTTCATCGAAGTGAGGGCGACAATGAAAACAAGATTTGATTTTGATGTTTGGATTGATTTGATTTGATTGATTTTTTTTCTGATTAAATTAGTTTTAATGATTCGAGTAGCGAACGGAGACGATGACGATAGATGACAAGTTAATATAACTTTTTAAATGAGGTGTTTTTGATTAAATTAACGTTATTTCTATCGAGTTAAATTACATTAAAAATTAATATACATACAAGGAAGAGAGTTCATTTTTAATAGGTAAATTCTTAAACTATTTTTATGCATAGACTAGAAGATTTTAAAGAATAAAAAAAATGATTATAATAATCCTAAACTAAAATTACATTTTATACTGGTACTGTTTGAGTTGCGATATTTCCGAATAATTCTTTTTTTTGTATCTTTCTTCTTTTCGTTTCACATAATTTTACAAACGACAACGACGTACGACGACAAAAAGGACGTTTTGGGAGGAAGCTAGCAACTATTGTACTTAATAGTTAATCGTAATTGAGTCCCAAAAAACGAGCTGACCATGTTACAAATACATCTTTAATCTTAACAACAAACATTGATTAAAATTGTATTGGATATGAATGCGAGGGGATGAAGATGATCGAGAAAATCGAATCGAATCAAGTTTAGTTTTACAATTAGTGATGATTTTTTTTTGTTTTTGGTCTGGTGTGACCTTCACCTAATATTTCGATACTATAAGTTATCTTACATTTCTAAACAAGTTTCAAGGCCTGGAAAAAATTCGTATTTCGCACTTTTAATCTTCATCTTCTTCAAATACAATTTCTAATTCCCGTAAAAGCTCCAATTCTATTCTCATGAAAATCCATATTGATTTGGCAGCATTAACAAAAAAATTTCGTACTTACAAGACAAAATTCACCATTTCATGTCATACAGGTAAAATAAGCCATCATATTTCAATCTTCGGTACTAAATTATTTTAAGTCTATTATAGCAATCTAGAAGCGGAGCTAAATAGAGGAGGTCAACTTGAAATATGTATGTACTTAAAAGAAGTTAATTAGAGCTTTTACGGTACGTTCGTACAATTGCATATATTTTAAATACGGAGATTAACTTTTTTTATTTGAACAAAGTACGTTTAAGCATATTCAATTCAAACGTGATTGGTTTACACTTGATATTTTTGAATAGTTTTTTTAGGTATACAAGTATACTTAGTATAGTAGGCCATTGGGGAATGTTTCGTGTGCTGACTGTTGGCGTTTCTATTGCGTGAAGCACACAAAAAAAAAATTATAGGTAATTTATAATTATTTCCTAACTACATATCTAACAACTGCTATTTTTTTTGCGAGCGGAATACTTTACGTTAATTCATTAATTTTTTTTTTAAATTGGAACATCATTGTTTTTCTATAAAATTCTCAATATTGAACAACAATTAAGAAGGCAAATCGTTTTGACAATTGACGACACTGATATTTAATTCATTAGTTATTATTTTAATTAATGAAAGCGACTTGCACGAACACGAGTGTCTTCCCGAAAAAAAAAGGCTTTTGGAAACGACTGGAAGTGGAGGAATGTAAAATGTAAATCGTAATAGCATAATATAATCGTAATGATTATGATTATGATGATGATGGGTGACAGTGATAATTTAACGATAAATTGTGAAGAAAGGGAAGCAACATGACGGCAAAGCGCTTACGGTACGCTACTATGTTAATAACATTATCTGTACAGACGATCCCAGTCGAGGTACATGTCATACATGTCATCCCCTTCCAACTCGAGGTCGTCATCCATGTCAGGCAGGGAGAATTCACTGGTCGTATCAGAATCAAACATTCCCATAAAGTCTTCCAAGTCCAACCATTGCATCTCCCATTCTTCGATGTACTCCCAGATGGAGAGTGTCTGAAGAAAAGGAAAAAAATTGTAGTTAATTAAGTGGATTTTAGAATGGTTTGATATGATTGAATTTTTTTTTCTTACTTGCGCTGCAGTTGCTCTCGCACTCGCTCGTCCTTGTCCTCCGCTCCCAGAAATGCGTCTTGGGGGACCCACGTCAATCACATTTCCATCAATAGCATGCAANCGTATCAGAATCAAACATTCCCATAAAGTCTTCCAAGTCCAACCATTGCATCTCCCATTCTTCGATGTACTCCCAGATGGAGAGTGTCTGAAGAAAAGGAAAAAAATTGTAGTTAATTAAGTGGATTTTAGAATGGTTTGATATGATTGAATTTTTTTTTCTTACTTGCGCTGCAGTTGCTCTCGCACTCGCTCGTCCTTGTCCTCCGCTCCCAGAAAGCGCTCGCTTCTCCAACGACGAATGCAAGACCACCCAGTATCGACTCGGACAAACAAAATCTGAAGTGACCCTACACTCGGGACAAGCTCGAATCGTTTTGTTGTCAAATTGGCGCTCGCTTCTCCAACGACGAATGCAAGAGAGACAGTAGCAGTGACTGCAGTTAGGGAGGATCCCGAAACGCTGTTCTCCGGGAGTGTTCTTTGACAAAACTTTCTCGTAACAGATTCCACAAACCTTCTCAATCGAGCTGGCAATTGCAAAGGAGAGGTTCATATTCGACTCGTGTTCAGCGATGCAACTTTTCTGGTGGCGTTCTCGCTGTGAGGGGTCAGATGGGTGGAGGCAATATTGGCCACAATATTCACATTTTAGGCCATGAACTAGAATGCATTTGTAACCGTATCGGCACTCCCCAATCACGGCGTAAGGGCAAAGCTCAGATGAGGTGTCTGCAAAATTAAAATTGAAAGAAAGTCAGAAAATGAACTTAATAGAGCTCCTTCACGTCGTCTTATTTTTTCTTAAATTTTCTTTTGACGAATTACAAAATATATTTCCATTTCTTTAATTATAAAATATTTCAATCGAGCATTGAATAAAATATTTCCTGCAGAATAACGCTGGACGGAAAGGACTGGGACGTTCCATCATAAAATTTGGAACAGAAACTCTTGATTTAAATTAGATTCTAAAAAAATCTCAACTCATTCAACAGCTCTTTCTAAAGATTTTCTTTTTCTCTCTTCATTATTAAATCTTTCTTTTCTTTCTTAAAAAAATTAAATGAAAAATTATTTTATTTTATACATGATATATAAATAGGAAGATAGATATGAATTACCGTTAATGCCTAACGTAGGATCCAGAAGTTCGTGCTTTGCTCCAGCCTCAGGTTCAGAAATATGACAAGCGGCAGCAGCGCATTCCAATTCCGCTAGAGTGATTTCATCCTTCTCAATTGTTTGAGATTGTCCTGCTTCTTCTTCAGTCAAATTCACAAATTCTGTCGCTTCTGCACCTCCAGCTATCCAATAAATAAAAGTTAAGTTTCATGAAATTCAGTCTATCTGCAAGCTCATGATCGTCTTAAGTTTATTAATACGCTTATGCTCAAACGGAAGCTACGTATTCGGAAGTAAGATCTTTTAACCCACCAACTATACCATACAAACCGCCACGCCAGGAAAATTAACTGAAAATTCGTTATTAATTCCATAAAATTTCATAAAGTCCCGTAAAAACAGCGAGGAAGTTCGTTCCAACAATTTAA
>JAHZMX010000328.1:0-10312 GCA_027743895.1 Seira musarum
AAAAAAAATCTTCAAGTAGCAAAAGATGAGGAAAAGCTAAAAAAATTATTGAGCTTTTTATAAGGCACATCATCAGCAGATGAGACCAGGCAAGGGTAAAATAGTAGAAAGAGATGAAATGAACACGAGTTCGAGCTATAACATACACACACGTTGCAATAATGTACTACAATTACAGACAGAAAAAAGGATGCTGATGGTGTGGAATTTAATTCCGACTTGAACTAGCAAAGCGCGAATACTTTACATGAACTTGCAATTGTAGATAGGAAAATTGGAAAGGGAAATTATCTTTTCCTAACCGAAACCGTTGAAGGTGAAAACCTTCTGGAACTGTATTCAAAGCAGTCGGGGTAAGCGTTAACCCCTGAGTTAATCCTTAACCTTATTCAAACTCAAAAGGTTAGGGTAAGTTTTACCTCTGAGGTAAGATACCCCCATCGCTAACCCTTAACTTTGAATAAGTTTATTCAAAGCCAATTTTCAAACTTGCCCCACGAAATAGTATGCACTGATGTTTACCCTTGCCAACAAGCAAGGATATCTTTCATAATTTGCAAATCCTAGATACTTTACGATTCAAAAATTGTAGTTAGCAACTAAATGAAGTGATTCAAACAAAGCGAAACCTATGTACCAGGGTCCTAACGTACCAGTGTCATATCGTGTGGCCAATACTTGTGGTTGAAAACAGAAATCGTCGGTCGTTTAAAAAGCGTTTTAGAACCATGATACAAGGAGCCATCATTGGTTTGCCTTCGTGGGAAGTAAAAGATGATTGGAACTTTCAGGCCAACAACAAAAATTAGAAATTATGTTTCACTCATATCATTCCAAAATATGTTGGGATTGGGAATTTCTGTATTTCGCATAGGGTTTTACAAATTCCAAACGATTGCCTCAATTATATTGCTAAACATAGTAGATCAGTTATCAAGTTCCTAGGAACAATGTAAGACAAAACAATTCAAATAGGAATCTTTTGACATTACAAGGCTTCTAAACGTTTTAGGATGAGTTGAAGGAACTTAAGTACCAATGAAAACACCAAAAAGTAACGAAGCCATTCAATAAACATAAGTCATTACAGGCAGGGCCAGATGATGTAGTTGCTCGGTGGCCCCTGGAAGCACTCTTCATTCGTTCTTTTGTTTACAATCAATGTAGAGCAAAGGAAAAGTTAGATGCCGGAATTTTTAACGAACGCCGAACGGTGGCTGTGAATGTGTGAATTGTGAACGGTGCTAGTAAATTGTAGAGAATTTCAGCTGACACTGGTATATAAAACGCTGGTACAGCTTACAACCTTCTTGCTATGTTTCAACCGTAGCAGTTTATATAGTCCGCCAAAGTTTAGGGTAATTCAGTTATCTTTGGGGCAATATGAGATAACTCTACCCTTACCTTACCCCAAAATTACGGGGTAGGGGCAACTAAGTTTGAATAAGGGGTAAAATGAGGAGGTAAGGTTAAGTTAATTTACCCTACCCCTACCCTAGCAACTTTGAATACAGCTCCTGAAAGTCAACAAATTGAACGAAGGGTTCTCTCCCGGTTCCTAAGAAGACAAGACTACGAAGTACACTGTATTGTCTGTAGATGGAAGGAAGACGCAGTGCAATTACAGACAGAAAAAAAAGATGCTGATGGTGTGGAATTTAATTCCGACTTGAACTAGCAAAGCGCGAATACTTTATATGAACTTGTAATTGGGAAGGGAAATTATCTTTTCCTAACCGAAACCGTTGAAGGTGAAAACCTTCTGAAAGTCAACAATCGAGGTGGGTAAAAGTTTGTTGAGGGTTGAAGTGCACAGCACATCATCAGCTTTTTCGTGAAAACAGAAACGCTGAAATATTTATGCTTTCACTTTTGTGTCGAGCCAATCAGTACCGCACCGTTCTTTGACAGAAGTAGTTGAAGCTGAAACAATATTTCAGCAGTTTAATTCGAAAAAAAGTAAAAGGTATCAACTTTTTAACTTTTTGCCTTTCTTTGTTTTTTAGTTTCACAATGGCTTCATGGGGAAGGATAAAGCGATTCGTTGACAATAACATTGTCTTGATTGTGGGGATTCCTGGAATAGTTGGTCTTCATTGAGGTTTGGCAGCAGTTCCAGGAAGATGATAGATTTGTTGCAGAGCATGAAAGAAGAGAATTCCCTCCTTTAACGGTTGGTAAATCAAATGTTTTAGTTTACTTTTTAGAAACTTATAATACGATATTTTGGTGAAAGTGGGATTTGTTTGTTTCTTTCAGCTCTACAAAATCGCGAAGCATTATGCTGGGTATGGACCTATGCCTGAAAAACATCCACCTCCTGGAGGAGGATCCAGAAAGGAAAGCTAATAATAATGCTGCGCAAAACAAAATCTGTGCTTTGAATTTTCCGTTTTAAAACAAGTTTAAAACTGGACAGTTTTAAGAATCACCGTTCTCTGTAAAATATGTTTAGTCCATACTCCATACCGCAGTTGTAATTGTACAGTCCGTATTGATGTTTAGATTTGGGTTACGATTGTAATAAAATGTAAAATTCGAAAAGTTTACGAATTGAATATTGAATGTTGTTAAGAAAAGGATGTTTTCTCATTACCGACCGTAGTGTGCCCTTTTCCTTTTTATTAAGTGTCACATGTCGAAATCTGATGGTTATTTGGCGAATCGTACTACTAGTCTATAGTATGGGAAACATGGAAATGTCACATTTATTTTCGGTTTAATATCAAATTCAAATAATCTGTCCTAATCATCAAAACCGATCCCTCAGGATGGATCCACCATGTTTCCTTTTATCTGCAATTTAATGAATAGCTTTCTAATTTAATGCAAACAGTCATAGCATTGCCATTTTTCACTCTGGGGCTTCTCTAATGACATTCTCTAGATCGAAATCTCTTTTATCTCTAAATATTAAGATGCAGAACAACAAATTTTTTGAAATCCACGAAAGTATCTAAAATCAATAGAACGGTTTTGATTGACCAACTGAATTGGTCGGCTCAATTGCATTGAGCATATTGCTTGGATATTCAAAGATAAGTTCATAGATATCAAAGTCATATTTTACGTGCAGCAATATAAAGTATGCGTACATGGATTCCTGAAGGAAAAAAGTTTTCATTTTGCGCACCGCGCACCTGTCGATTTCAAGAAAATTGCCACCGATCCCAAGCTTATGATGGGTAAGTATTTATTTGCTAAAGGCAAGTTTGTATGTAGCTAATTGAAATCCCTTAACTTCTTCACTTTTCCGTTCAAATAGAAAATGTATGGGAAAATTCCATACGTTTTTTCATACGATAAAAACATGTAAAATGAAATGGCCATAGCTATATTTCTTGAGACCTTCATCCCTCCATCTATCTCGATCAAGTTTCATTTCACCACTACAAGAGTTGTCCATGTTCATTAGCCGAAACTTCTTATTCTACTTCGTTATTATCATACCTAATCTGGTTTTCATCACTAATAAAGCAAGCTTCAAATATAAGAGTTTTGATGCTGACAAAAAGCCACGATCCAACATGTTTACATAAGAAAAGTGATTAAATTCACAAACCCGTCCAGTTCAGCTCAAATGATACAGGATATGGGGGAAATGAAAATGTGAAGATGATGATAATAATGATATGATATAAAGTTCTTTTTTATTCCTTTCACTAGTTGCTCGTCCGCTTACTTCTCGCGGCAAAAATATTTGGCTTAGCCTAATATCCCTATATGAGTTTGGCTTTGTGTATCATTCATTTTCATAGTCATCATCATCATCACATCACATCAAACCCATTATAAATCTAATTCCATGAAAAGAAATGGAAAGTACCTTTTGTCTTGTCTCTGGATTGAACATACGTGGGCGATGATGATGAACAATGACTTCTTAGGCTGCTTTAATCTCTGCATCTTTTTTCAAATAGCCGATGTATGTATGTAAATATATTTTTAGGTATATCACTAGTACCTGTGCTGTAACATGTACCCCCTTTGATAAAGAAAATGATTTGCTTCGCTGAGGATTTTTTTTTTGGATCTTCTTTTCATGTAACTCCTTTTTTATATCATTTTGAAATTAAACAGCGTTTTCTTTTCCCCTTCGTATCCAGTACGTTCTTGGCTCTTGGCTTGGCGAGGCCTCTACTCCATCCAGTGCAAGAGGGGATTTGCATAGCTTTGCGTTTGCGTGTGCTTCAATAAATCCTTCTTTGCGTGTTTCACATTTGCAGATTGCAGACGACTACTGTCTGAGAGGGAGGGTGCGGATGCGTGCGTTATTTTTGGGTTAATGACTGCGTACAGGTTTTAATGATTAGTTCCAGTACCAGTACCCCTCGAGTAATAAAAGTGATATGCTGGTTAGTTAGTTGTGAGTTTGAGCAGATGGTAGCTAGCCATTGTTTGCGGATGAGAATCTGAGGTTTTCTACCTTTTTATTGCTCTTTTGAAACATTTTTTACATAAACGCAAACATGGCAAACACCAATGGTTCGTCATCCACCAGTTCCTATGAACCCAACAAACCTCAAACTAACAGAAGATTTCGTGTTCCGGTGAGTATTTTAACAATTTGTAACTTAATTGAGGAAAGCAGTAAATATCCAATAAATAATCGTAAGTGTAGATTAATGCCAGTTTTGCATGCTATTGCAAATCAGATCAGAGTTTAGAGTAATTAATGTAAATGTAAAGTTTTACATGGAAGCCATTATTCACTGAAAAAGCGGTGCTTTTATGACCTGACTTATGACCTATGATAATCATTTAATTTTTTTTATAAAGACACGATAAGTGACGGGTTTTGATCATTGAAGTTAAAGCGATAATGTGGTGAAATGACATGCTTCCCACAAATGACTTCAATAAATGTTTGAAGCTGAACACAAACTTGTTGCTGTCACAATTCAACCGTATACAAAAGATATTCCTCATGCTCTCAGGTTTGAATAAAAATGCAACGTAATCCTAACTCAAGTTTTGTCTGTTTTGTTGATAATATGAGCTGGAAAAGAAACCGACAATAAGTTGGGTTTTGCCACCATTCCAGACGCCAAGCATTAACAATGAATAAAGTGCAAGACAATGCAAAGCGATAATAAAGTTTTTTGGTTGTGTTCCTTGCTCACACTTACTCCGTTCTATTCTTCTAGCCAGGCTCAGCGCAGTTGCGCCTCCAGTTGCAGTTGTTGAAAATTCCGTGATGAGTTGAAAAATTACGTTGCACTTTTCTTTAGTTTGTGCCCTCGAGCATGGCTGTGTGGCAGAGTGAAATTAAAAGCGTGATGGTATTTACGGAGATGCAAAGGTTCATGCACTTGTTGCATTATGATAAAAAACTGGATACTTTTTATGTTCGAAGTTTTTTCTCAGGCAATATGACGTGCATACATTGATAAACTAAATCTGATAATCGATTACTTACTTCACATTTTACAAAGGAAACGGGGCAAGGCGAGAGCAAAGGCATTTGTTTACGACAATAACTCATTCAACGGAATTTTTTAAATTAAATTTAGAGCAATCCATGGCTGCCTTACATAGGAGACTGCGTAGCTGTTCAAAAGTATCTGAAGTCCAAGAAAGGTTTTGGATGGCTCATTCCAAAGTACCTCAATGCATTACTCAGGGGAATTTCACAGGTCAGAAGAACAGCAAATTGTGACCTACTTACAATACTTCTTGGTAATTATTAGTTGACAAAATTTTTACTTTGTTTTAGGTTGTTTTCGCGAACAACCCATTGACTGGATTAATCATACTGATTGCTCTCTTTTGGGCGGATGTCTTTGTCGGTCTCGCTGCAACAGTGACGGCTACAGTGGCAATACTGACAGCTCTGGTATGAGAATTCTTTTGCATATCAAATACTCTGTCATGCAAAATTATTCGTAAAAAGCCATATCGTGTCGTGTCATGTCCTTAATTAAATAATCATATCATAGCTAATGCGTCAAGATCCAGACTCGATTGCAGCCGGTTTGACCACCTACAACGCAGTCTTAGTTGGGACAGTGACGTCATCCTTGTGGACACCCTTGTATGGGGAATCATTAGGAACTAAAATGTGGATTGCTTTAATACTTGGAGCTGTTCTTAGGTTTGTTTTTCACTATTTGAATTTTACATTTTGTGTCAAACCAAAAGATTAAAATGCGTCTTTATTTCAACAGTGTTTTCGTTACGTCTTCCATTTCGACTATTTTATCTTCATTAAAGATTCCCTTGCCAGCGTTGACACTCCCATTCAATGTTGTCATACTCCTCCTTTTTATCACACTCATGCCTACTAATTTACCCAGTAAAGCAGTTTCGAACTCCACCGATCCGGTCGCATTACGCTTACAGCAAACCCCACAATTTTCCAATATAGACGTAAACAGTTTAGGTCACTTCACAAATGACGAGGAAATTAACGTTTCCAAAACTGGAATTGTCTCAAGGCAAGTTAGAAAAGCCGAGGATATGACCAATCAGCCAACAACAGATTTCGAAAGTGATAAAGAAGGAAATGCAAATGCAGATATACTAAATTGGGGCAAGGTGAGATTTAAGCGAGAATTAGGTTTATTAAGTTGACATCACTATTCTAAATACATATATATATTTTCAATTTAAAGATCTTGTCGGGAATCATAGTTTCATCTGGGCAAGTTTTTGGGGTGTATGATGAAATAGGAAGCGTTTTGATTTACATTGCTATAATGATATACTCACCGATTTTACTTATGATGAGTGTCTTTGGAGCTATTTTGGGGACCATTTGTGGTAATGACGATTTTCTAAAGTTAAAGTATGAAAGTCAACTTAGGTATATGCTTCTGTAATATGTATCATTTTAATTTGCAGGGATTTTCTTTACCCCTGCTCCTTATGAGGCTGTTTACACAGGAATTTGGGGTTACAATGGTTTACTCTCGGCGTCTGCAATCGGAGGATTCTTTATTGTGCTTACCTGTCATAGCTTTTGGAATGCTGTAGCAAATGTTGTGTTTACTGTTCTTGTCCAGCAAACTTTGGCCATTGCTTTCGGACCAGTAAGGCCCTTATAAACTTTTATTTTTGTCTTGCTTTCTATAAAGAAATGTTTGATTTTGATCATGTTTACAGGCAAAAATTCCAGTCTTTACTTTCCCTTTCGTTATTGGCACTCTTTTATTTTTATCTGTCACCACTTCCGGTAACCATATGCCGAGGGTAACTTCCATCACGTTTCCTGAAATGCATCGATACAATTACCGTGAATTAAGGAGAATAAAAAAGGCGGACAAACCATCTGCAGCAGTTGGCGATGAAATAGCGGAGGAGAAGGAACTCGTCTTGACAGATGTAAAAGTAATCGACGAGGAGAAGGAGCAAACTACAGAAGTACAAGTAGAAGCTGTCAAGGTCTCCAACGATGATGCAGTCGAGGACACTGCTACAGACTAGGGGCAATTTGATCAATAGATAATCGTGAGAGATTGGCCCGTGGCTTATTCCTCTCCTCATTCACAATCACTTGCTAAAAAAATCTAATTTCAATTTTGCCAAAAGGAGTTTTAACATTTAAACCAAATATAATTTGAATATTTATGACATCTTCGATTTTTAATGATTCTGAATATTTACCTTTCAGCAGCCATCCTATACAAACCATTTGCTTTAATCGCGTCTCTGAGCGGGTACTAATAATACTCTGATTTATTGTGTTCAATTCAATGTTTAGAGAACAGCTTTAGCTTTAAACGTAAATCTGTTACCGGTAATAGTTATTTATGATAATGAGAGTGGGTGGAATATTCACAAGATAAACTTTATGCTTGATTTTACTTTAAGACTTTAAAATAGTGCTTGTTTTTTTGTTCCACAACTCTTCTTAGCTTTGAATAAAATAAGTAAAGTTTCAGGATTAAAGAACAAAGACATTAAATCTGTTTTAATTTGAAATTTAATGACAAAGTAATTTCATCATGAAAGGCCCATAAGCACATATGATAAATGATAAATAATTTAGTAATTAAGCGTGTTTCTCAAGTTCATGTATATAAAGAGAGGATAGTTTCATTATCATTTTAATTAACCTAGTTATACTCATTCCTAAAAGGGTGTCATCTTTCATTTGAATAAAAGCATGAGATCTTTTGCTGAACGGAAATACAACTTATCTTAAATATATTTTACGACAAATAATGTTGCAGTTGTAGTGAGACTTGAAAAGATATGCAGTTCAACCAGCAAATAGGAAAAATCTTAATACATTTGGCTGAACAGATTTGCTATTTGTGAGCAGTGACAGTAGTAGTAGTCCATCGTTGTTACATTAGATTTAGTGGAAGGAATTAGTTAATCATAGTCATCTCACCGATAAACACTTTGAAGGTCTTGTTAAATTCACTTACTACAATAGGCTAGCTATGATCATCCAAGTGGACGGAATTATCGACGACGACCAGCACCAATTGAAAAGCGAGTTGACGTAAGCGGACAGGAAATAAATTTTCAGTTTGGTGGTATACTTGAATTTATTCTGTATAAAATTATCTGCAGAGTGAGTGGTATTTTTGTTTCGGAAACTGTGAAGCAATAACTGTCTTTTTGGATAATAACGACGGAAAAGCATGGATAATTCCAAAGTTCATAAATGCTGTCTTAAGAGGAATCGGGCAGGTATACTCGGATTAAAGTGAGAATAGGAAATTTTTGTTGATGCAAATTTGATCTATTTGAAAGTTAATAGGTCGTCTTTGCCAATAACCCGTTTTCTGGTGGGCTAATATTAACTGGGATCTTTTGGCATGACATAACTGTCGGAGCAATGGTCACAGCAGCAACGTCAATTGCTGTACTAACAGCAGCAGTAAGGTGTATCTAATTTTAAGGCATTTCCTTATTTCTTGTGTCGATCGTAATTATGAGTGATCGTGATGCACAGATTATGAGGCAGAATGTTGAAGATATCAGCTCTGGATTAGTATCGTTTAACGCGGTATTATTAGCCAGTGTTACAACCTCCCTTTGGAGTCCATTTTATGGGGAACCCATTGGACACAAATTGTGGATCTTTGTTCTTGTTGGTTCTGCTCTGAGGTAAAAATTGAAACCATTGCCATACTTAAAAGGAGCGGAAGTCCGCAGTAGGTCGTGTCAAAATTTCGTTCCTGGACCGGTTGTTTTGACCTCAAATTCAATTCTGATTTCAACTGAATCTCATTTTTTTAAATCATTGGAACACTTGGTCTAGGTCTGATACGTTTTGTGTAAAAAGTTATGTTCTTTTTTTTTAAATTTTTCTATTCTGGTTTCAGCGTCTTCATTTCGAAGGGATTGACGAATATTTTATCGTCCGTAAAACCAGTAATTCCAATTTTGTCCATTCCGTTCCATATTTTGGTCTTCATTATATTTGCCAGTTTGAAACCTATCGAATCGGGGGTAGACGTTACTGCTGATGTAGAGTCAACCACTAGTGCATATGTGAGAATTTAAATATAATGCTGAATTCGGAAAACAAAAATGCAGGCGATATGTTACATGCTAAAATTTTCTTTGATGGTATCACCTTTCTATCAGGACTTTTTGGACTTCGTCAATTCCAACACAACGGACCCAGAAATATATTCTTGGCAAACTTTTGAAAAGGTCTAGAATGCAACTTATAATTACATGAATTAATGACGTGCAATATACAATTATGGTAATGAAAGGAGATTTCTTTTAGGTCATTCTGGGTAGCATATTTTCTGGAAGCCAAGTATTCGGAATGGCGAATGCCATAACTGCTTTGCTTATTTACGCCGGAATGCTGATGTACTCACCGATTTTGACTTTTATGTGTTTGTATGGATCGATTCTAGCAACCGTGGTCGGTCAGTATAGATCTTTATGAAAGTGACAAGTACATACAAAATTTGACATTCACAAATTAATTCTCGCGCATGAATTCAAAGGATTTTTAGTGACTCCTTTTCCAAATGATGAAATCTTCCTGGGAGTTTGGGGATTTAATGGTCTCCTCTCATGCGGTGCAATAGGTCTGTTCTACATCTTCAACTGCTGGAGTTTCTTGAACGGAACGGCCAGTGTTTTGTTCACAGCAATGCTTCAGCTCAGTTTAACCAGTACTTTTGTTAAGGTAATGTTATTTCAATTCAAATCATTTTTCCTTTAATTCTACTACATCTCTCCGGGACCCGGGTTCATTGATTTTTTGTTTCATTTTTAAGAGTCGGATGCCTCTGTTTGGACTGCCATTTATATTGAGCACCGTTTTATTCATTTGCAGACATGGATATTACCCAGGGTAAAAACGTTTTTACCCAAAACATTGGGTAAAAAC